>CATNEM010000301.1:1275000-1325000 GCA_950096795.1 Macrostomum cliftonense | reverse complement strand
ACTATTTCGTCATGCGCCAATCGTACTTCAGGGATTTCTCGCACAATATCCCACGACTTTCCTTTTATAAGTCAGACGCTCGCATGGTGGTCTTTGAGTTTCAGCTGATCCTCCCAGAGATTCACCACCCCTGAAGCCTCTAGAAGTTTCGGAAATTTTATTCTCAGTCAATTGTTATCCGAAATCATGACCTTTTAACTATTTAACCTTCAATAACAGGTGAACCCGACGCCCTGTCTGAGTCGGCCAGAGTGGAAAAGCTGCGTGGAGAAGTGCTTCGCCAGCGCAATGCTCAGCAGGTGCAAATGCGCCATCACAGGTGAGAGGCTGTGACGGGTTGAGTGAGAGCTGCTGGACCGGCCATTTTTGACTTTAGTGGAAGGAAAAACAAGAGCAAGGGACGAGAAGTGACATCGACTCATCCGTGTACTCTGGGCTGGTCGGCGCTCCGGCAAGTTGCTTGCAGCCAAACACTTCAGGCCTAAACCTCGGCAGCCCCGCTTTTTACGCTGGCCAGTAAATAGACTGGGGGCGGTGGCAGAATTGTATCTAGCAAAGAGAGACGTCGGCACTTTTTGATGAGGGGCCGGAGGGGGGGTTGGGTCGGGGAACCGCTGGAGGAAGACTTTGGGATTCTGGCAGATTCCTCCCAGCCGCGTCTCCCCCCATCCTGCAAACACTTTCACGGCTGCGGGATGTTAGCTGAAGCACTTGGCAGTCTCTCAACTCCCACTGCCACTTCGCTAACCCCTCCCTCACTGATGTCCCGGTGCTTCACGCCTGGCCTCGCCAGTCCTTCCCTCCGCAACTTCTCTTTCATTGCCCAGTCTCAACAAATGGCTGTCGACGCACTCGCTGATGCATTGATTTTCCCTGTATGAGTACGAATATATCTATTGGTTTACTGGTTTGGGGAGCTTTGAGTTGCAATGCTTGATAGATGAAGCTCGATTTAGACTGACATTAGAATAGGCATCCATCTATCTGTCGATATATCTATCTATCTATCTATCTATCTATCTATCTATCTATCTATCTATCTATCTATCTATCTATCTATCTATCTATCTATCTATCTATCTATCTATCTATCTATCTATCTATCTATCTATCTATCTATCTATCTATCTATCTATCTATCTATCTATCTATCTATCTATCTATCTATCTATCTATCTATCTATCTATCTATCTATCTATCTATCTATCTATCTATCTATCTATCTATCTATCTATCTATCTATCTATCTATCTATCTATCTATCTATCTATCTATCTATCTATCTATCTATCTATCTATCTATCTATCTATCTATCTATCTATCTATCTATCTATCTATCTATCTATCTATCTATCTATCTATCTATCTATCTATCTATCTATCTATCTATCTATCTATCTATCTATCTATCTATCTATCTATCTATCTATCTATCTATCTATCTATCTATCTATCTATCTATCTATCTATCTATCTATCTATCTATCTATCTATCTATCTATCTATCTATCTATCTATCTATCTATCTATCTATCTATCTATGTATCTATCTATCTATATATCTATCTATCTATCTATCTGTCGATATATCTATCTATCTATCTATCTATCTATCTATCTATCTATCTATCTATCTATCTATCTATCTATCTATCTATCTATCTATCTATCTATCTATCTATCTATCTATCTATCTATCTATCTATCTATCTATCTATCTATCTATCTATCTATCTATCTATCTATCTATCTATCTATCTATCTATCTATCTATCTATCTATCTATCTATCTATCTATCTATCTATCTATCTATCTATCTATCTATCTATCTATCCATCCATCTATCTATCTATCTATCTATCTATCTATCTATCTATCTATCTATCTATCTATCTATCTATCTATCTATCTATCTATCTATCTATCTATCTATCTATCTATCTATCTATCTATCTATCTATCTATCTATCTATCTATCTATCTATCTATCTATCTATCTATCTATCTATCTATCTATCTATCTATCTATCTATCTATCTATCTATCTATCTATCTATCTATCTATCTATCTATCTATCTATCTATCTATCTATCTATCTATCTATCTATCTATCTATCTATCTATCTATCTATCTATCTATCTATCTATCTATCTATCTATCTATCTATCTATCTATCTATCTATCTATCTATCTATCTATCTATCTATCTATCTATCTATCTATCTATCTATCTATCTATCTATCTATCTATCTATCTATATACTTTTGACATGATTCAGTTTACCCTTTCACACCCCGACTCGATTGGCAACGTTCACTCAGTAAGCTGCAGCCACGTCAGTGCACCTACGCTTACTGGTCTTTCAAAAGAGGAATTGAAAAAAGCAGACAGCAACAGGGCTTTCCACATGTTCGCCTCAGCTCCTGTCAGCAGGTGCGGTCCACTTTGCTGCGGTGTCAGGAAGCAAAATTATGTTAAAAAAAGCTGAAGCCCCACGTTTGACCTGGCCACTTCTTCAGCTGCTTATCCTACCTTGGATCGGTATGCAATCCCACTGGGCCCCGCATCCTTCCTTGTCCGGGAGCCATCTGTGCTACACCGTAGATTTTTTGGCACCTCACGGTTCGGGAACTGCTGTCTCAATGCTCCTGAAATAATATCAATCAGGTCGGTACCCCGCGCCTGTTGGCGCATCCGTGATTTAGCGAACCAACGATACAATATTAGAACGCCTCGGCTTCTCACCAGAGTCCGTCACTCCGCTGCCAAGTGGTCAGTCAGTCAGTCACAACCAGCTAGTGTGTGCCCGGGGCATCTCATTAATTTAATGGCTCGACCGCCTGATCCCCGAATTGCGCCAGTATTAACCACTGCTGCCAGAGCTCATCTAAGCCATTGCGGATAACGCTGGCCAGAATGGAATCGGGCCTTCCGCCTCGCTCCCGCTTGCCCCAGTCACTCTCGCCGCCTACTCGCTGTTTGCCCAGCTGAAATCCCATGACCGGAAAGTGTCTCACCGGACCGTGGAGCCAAATTGTGGCGAAATGCTGCTATAGAGAGCCGCAGAGATCGACTGGGGGCTTGGCTAAAAGGATTGTTTCCAGTTGGGGCCAAATACACTAAATAGTGGCCCAGATACCAGCGTGTTGACACTGGGCTTGCTGCCCTGGCCATGACATTCTACTGGGCCAGCAGTGCCAATCTGAGTAAATGGGAGTTCACGGTTGTTAAACAAATAGCAGATGCTTTTTGGAATACAGCTGTCTACGCATTTTACTTGCCATTCTATTAATTTGCATGTAGGATACACCAAATCTTTGAACGGACTTTCATTAGAGTTTAGTTAACAAGTAACTAGTTTGTCGGTTGGTTCGTTTTTTTATTGGTTGGTTGGTTGGTTTGTTTGTTCGTTTTTTTATTGGTTGGTTGGTTGGTTGGTTTGTTTGTTTGTTTTTTTATTGGTTGGTTGGTTGGTTGGTTTGTTTGTTTGTTTTTTTATTGGTTGGTTGGTTGGTTTGTTTGTTTGTTCTTTTATTGGTTGGTTGGTTGGTTGTTTGTTTATTTGTTTTTTTATTGGTTGGTTGGTTGGTTGTTTGTTTGTTTGTTTTTTTATTGGTTGGTTGGTTGGTTGTTTGTTTGTTTGTTTTTTTATTGGTTGGTTGGTTGGTTTGTTTGTTTGTTTGTTTTTTTTATTGGTTGGTTGGTTGGTTGGTTGGTTGTTTGGTTGGTTTGTCGGTTGGTTCGTTTTTTTATTGGTTGGTTGGTTGGTTGGCTGGCTGGTTGGTTGGTTGGTTGTTTGATTGATTGATTATTTGCTTTTTTACTTGTTTGGTTTGGCTTTTATCCATTCATTCAACGGATCTCGCAATTTTTACCTCGCAGATCTGCCCTACTGCTCTTTTAACGATTTGGCAAGATGCGGTGTTGACATTGGTGAGAACCCAGGTAAGTTCTGCTTGCATCAAAATCCGCTATGTTCAACTGACGAGGTCATTTTAAATGCAATCAGATTGCGCTCATTCTTCAGGCATCAACTGGCTGAGCAAGTGCAGCTGTGGCAAGCCGTGCATCGAGCACGACTACCGCATCCAGTCCGTGGTACAGACTCCCCGCTCGTCGCTTCTGTCGCGTCTGCAGACGATCAAGGAGCGGGACTCTCTTGCTCGCAACACGGATATGGTAGAGAACGCCAACCTGGTGCAGCAGTGGGCTTTCCTGCGAGAGACAAACCGGACGGCGTTCGCAACGCTCAGCCGGCTATCCGGCCTGCTGTCGCAGTTCAGCTCGAAGTTCACGGAGACTGTGCACGGCCTGCGCAAAATGGCTCTGACCTGGCATCTCCGCTACGTGCAAAACCAGCACTACGGCTCCCAGTGCGGAAAAATTGTCATCGACATCAGCCAGGCGCTCAGCAGCATGCGTCAAAAAGCGCAGGAGGTGCGAGACTTCAGCGGCTCCCTATTCTTCGAAACCAGCTTCAACTATCCAAACGATGACTTCTTATTCCGCGTGGTGAACTTATTCTTCAAGTACAGTCCGGAAAACATCCGGGCCGAGTTTGAACTGTTCGACCTGACCAGATTCTACCAGGATCTGACGGCATTCGAAATCGCATTCGAACGGTTCAAGCTGGCCAAGTGCAGCAGCTTGGAGAACGGCGGAGGCGTTGGGGCTGGCGAGCATCACATGTCGCTGATGCAGGAGGACAGCGCAATCAAGATTCTGCTGTCCAATCTGCAGAGACTGTCGCTAGAGTTCAGCAGAATCTTCGCGGACATCTACACTTACAACGAAGCTATTCGTCAAGCCTATCCGTCTTCAATTGCCAAAATCAGGCAGACAGCTTCGCCAAAGTGAGCAGATCGGTGGGAATTTCGGTGCATGCTGATGAAAGTCTGTAGCAGCTCAGGAGTTGCTGAAATATCTGATGAGTTTGTCGCACCAGTAGTTGCCGTGGGCGTTTTTGCTTCGCTCGGAAATGTCGCTTTGGCCTAGGGATAACAGCTGCTATGTCTAGAGTTGGCCGCAATCATGTGGACTCACTCAGCACCTGTCATTAAAACCTTTGGCGATTTGACTCCTTGAGACCCCGGGTAATCCGCCCGCTCCCCAATTATCAGGGTTTTGACTTCAAAGAGCAGCCCAAAAAATGATGGAGCTCTATTCGTTACCTGCTCCTCTAATTAAGTCTCGACTCTCCTGTGACAGACGCCACTGCCCCTGCCTCGGGTTGGGTCAGTGTCCAGTAATTACAGACTCTCGGTGATGACACTGAGGGCGGCTGGCTGATCCGAGTCCTGCTCTTTGACGAGCTTCGAAAGGGATTGGGGTTGACGAAGGATCAGGACATGCGGCCTTCTCGCTCGATCCCGGCGACCGGAAATTGTTAGGAGGGTTCTTACATCCGGCATGTCCTCCTTTGCTGACTGGTGGGTTGGAGTAGCTTGATGAGGGGCGGTCACGTCTTTAAAAAAACTTTAAGTGCGGAAATTTTTTAAAGACAAGAGCGAATTTTGCTTTTAATTTGTTCTAATAGGAGGCTAGTAGAGGTTCAGCTATGGTGCACGGGAGTTACATGCCGATGAAGGCAACTAAAATCTACAAACTAATAAGCAATAAAATATCTAATGGTATCTGAAATTCTCAGAAACTTGGATTAGCTGATAAAAATCATTATCTCACCATGCACAGACAAATTGGACAAGAAAATTCTAAGCAATCTCTGAATTTCCAAATAAGCTGACAAGTTTCTATTTAAGTTCTGTTAGAAAAGCAGTAAATTAATTGCTACATCCCAGTAGCGGGAGAGACAGCGAGTGACAAAGCTCATCTCAGCTCGGCTCCTTCATCTAAATCCAGCAAGATACGAGGCGGCTTTCTTACTAACTAGTATTGTCTTCTTTTTCAAAGCGGATCGAGCATCGCTCGGAGCTGGGATTATCAAGCTGAGCCGAGGATTAGCGCCAGAACTGGGGGGCGGCTTGTTTCTAGGAGGGATGATAGGGTAGAAAAGAGGGATTTTTATTGTCAGATTGTCAGCCAAGACCGAGCGTCGTGGGCACCTGGCTCGCGGGGCGATAGATTGCTCAGGATTAATTACCCAACTATCTCTTCCCCCTGGCCCAATCGTGTCCTCATCCAAGCCCAATTCCTCAGACGAGATTTCCCCGGCCAAACTCGGAATTTCGAATACTTTGAAGCAAGCAAAAGGCGGCTGCCAAGTAGGGGGGGGGGGCTCAGTCACCGGCAAGCAGGCCTTGGACAGCTGGATAGGAGGCGCCGAGGCACCTAATTAACCAGGGGATCATGGCTGAAGGCTTGTCCGCTCAATCAAGCGTTGTCTTTGATGAGCAGGTTGGAAGCTGGAAGGGTTGGCCAGGGAGCCAGGGAATTAGCGACTCCTCCCCCGCCCCAAAGCCTCGACTTCACTTGGTGATGCGTGTGATGCCAGACTGTGATTGACAGGGGGATCTGCCGGACTGACTGGGAGCGCCCTGTGCAGCTTTAGGCCAGCTATTGGGGAGGGAATACGTGTTCTTTGCTGCATGAGTTTTATGCTGACCAACAACGCTTTTTGCAGTTTGTTTTAAAATTTGCTTTTTGGATAAAGTTTTAGTCATATTGTAAAGAAAATTTTCTTACAGCGTAGTCCAGTAGCCACTTTCATAGTGCACGATTTTTTTCTTAAACAAGGCGTAGTTTGCTGGCTTTTGTTAAAACTGATTTTAACGTGTTTTTGCACGTAAATGTGCGGAAATTAATAGTCAGAGGAAATCATAAACATAAATTTAAGAAACCACAGTAGCACAAGAGTTTAATATTTTAAATGACCGTAACCTATGAGCTATTCCATTTAACATTCTCATGGCGCGCTTAGTACTGATAGTGTGATAATAAAACCCCAACACTGCCACTAGAAGTAGAGTGCAGAGCATTGCGTTACTTAATATAATTTTCATCTGCTAATTAGCCATAAGCTGCAATCCCCAGTAGAAGGCAAGAGGGGGCTTCTGGGACAAAAAATTCGACATTTTACATATATGCCTACCAATAACTAACATATCCTCGACTACTTGAAAAAAGAGGGGGGCCTCCTCTTAAAATGCTTTTCCCCCCAGGACATAAAATTTAGCCTAAATTTATTATTCCAGGCAATTAGCAAATGGGGTTTCTGGGACAGAAAAAAAATTGCTATTTTTCATATCCTCGAGATGTTTTTGACATTTTTATTAATGGGGCTTCTAGGACACTGGGATTAAAACCCTGGTTATCCACCCTAGTTATGCGCTGATCGGGGTACTCACCCAAAAATTTTTTTTTTAATTTTCAATAAAAAAATGTTTCCGACCGTTTCTCCAGGATCTTACTACGAAAAATCTCACCCTCAGTTCAAGTCTCGGTATCGTTGCAAATGGGAATGTGAATTTTATATGAAAAAATATTGGCCTAATGTCCCACTAACTATTCCGAATCTTAATCAGGCAGTTAAGACTCACTGGCATTACTTGCATGGAGTAACTATTAAAGATTACGACAGCTATTACAACTTCGCTGAAATTATTAATCAGTTGTAATTTGTTTTTTTATTTTTTTCTCACATTCTTTCAATAATAATTCACAGTTTTTATCTCGTATATTTATTGTTTAGCTTTAAAACAAAAAGAGATTACTGAAAGTAGTCAACTTCCAAATTTTTCAAAAAAAAAATGGCCTTTTCTGGAAATTCCAGATTTTTTTCCAGATATTTTTTTAGTAAATTATTTGTTAATGGAGGGCTTCACCAGCGCCTCAGAAGTCACGGAGGAACTCTCCATAGCCTCAGTAGTCTGGGAAAGCAATTCGTCATCGTCCTCTCCCTCGAAATTGATCGTGATGTCCACTTCGAGCAGGGAGGAGAAGTTGACATCGTTTGCAGCTTCCTTTTCGATAGCCGTCTTATAAGTCAGCAGGGTTTCGAAAGAATATCCAGAAGCCGCCAGGCTTGGAAACTTGCTGATGAGCCCATGAAAGGTGAATATTCTCTGGGCGAACTTGAAGTTGATCCCTAGTTTTTGGGCTACACCTTGGATGTTCAGAAGGGAGTTCTCCTTGAGTTTAGCAACTGCCTCAGCTTGTTTTTTTCTCGCAAGGCAAGGCTTTGTCTGATTTGGCAACGCCGCCTATCCTCTAGTTCAGAAGAAAGATGCGGATCGGTTTAAATAGTAAGAACTATTTTTTTATGGCTTGCCTTGCGAGTAGCGACCACAGATACTATGATGTACAATGCTATTGTACAGTAAATTATAGTATCTGTGGTAGCGACACGCCCAAAGCTTGAGACTGGCGCGGGTGAGCAGCTCATCTCACTGTACAAATTTATCCATCCTCATTTCTTTCAGTACTCTCCCCAACTCCCTGTCCGGCGCGTGCAGTATAAACCCTACCCCATTTTCACCAATCCCCAGCCCTAGCTTTGCTTTGCCAGCTATAACTCCTTTAACTAATTTCCTCGCCATACTCTCTCTCCAACCGCTCGATGCCCCCATACTGTCTAGACTTCTAAGCATTTCCTTGTCCCACCGATGCTTTTCATTTGGGAAGTCGCGGTACTTAATATCATGTTCCATACATACCTCATCAAGCTCATTTACAGGCTCATGACCCGGATTAGGCACATTGTTGGAATCTAACTGAATTTCAAGAGGGTTCAAAGGTCCGCAATACTTATATCCAGGGATTGTCCAACCATTATTTGGCTTCGGAAGCTTTTCAATTATTCCGTGAATGTCGGGCATTTTAATTTATTTTTTATTAAAAATTAAATTAAAAAATAATGACTGAGAACAAATTACAAGCAATCTATTACCGTGACAACGGTTATTTTGTTGGTAAAAATGCCGTCTCCAAATTAACAGAACTCAGTAAAGAACCAAAACAAATAGTAGAAAAATGGTTGTCTAAACAGGCTGTTTATCAAGTCTATTTCCCACCTGTTAAATTTACAAGACCCCACTTCAACATCTATAAGCCTAACGAGGCGCACCAAGCCGATCTTCTGTTTCTCCCAAACGATTCTGGGTATAAGTACGCTCTCACTGTCATTGATGTAGCTTCGCGTTATAAAGAAGCAAGGCCGCTTAAAACAAAACAGTCTCAAGCTGTAGCAGACGCTCTGCAAGACATATACGAAAATTCACCCTTAACCTACCCAGACCTCCTCATGACCGATCCGGGTAAAGAATTCATGGGTCGAGTTAAAACTCTAATGCAAAAAAATAATACAAAAATTCGTTACGGTAGAACCGAGCTTCACAGGGATCAAGCCTTCGTAGAAAGATTTAATCTAACTTTAGCCAAGCGACTATTTACTAAGCAGACAGCAGAGGAGCTCAAACTGAAGAGCGGACAATACTACACCAAATGGAAAGACCAACTCCCAGTAGTAATCAGTCAGCTTAACAATGAAGTTTCTCGCATGACAGGCCTAAAACCTTCAATTGCAATTAAACAAGACAAAGTTCAGCTTAAATCTCCCAATCCACAACAGAAAAATTATCCAAAGCTCCCAGGAGTTTATTCTCCGGAAATTCTCACAAATTCTGAGTTTGTTCGATTCCTTTACCTGCCGGGAGAATTAGAAAAGGACACCAAGAGACGAGCAACTGACCCCTATTTCAGTTTAGATGTACATAAAATAGACAGACATTTTACAACAGCAACGGGTGACTACTATTTTCTGTCTCAAGCCTTTAATCCTAAATCCCCTACAAGATCATTTGCCAGAGCAGAACTTCTCGTCATTCCAAGTGACACAGAAATAAATTGAAAAATAAAAATGTACAAAAAAAATGATCGAAACCAGAACAGTTAATAAAATTAGCAAAATCATCGACTCCAAACAACCAGGTTTTGTAACTATTAAGGGCATGAAAGTGAAAGTCGATCCGTTACAGCAGCAAATCCATTGTAAAGATTGCAATAACCACACCCACAACCCCCGCAGCATTACAGATGAAAAGACAGGTGGAATTCTGCCCCTCGCTGCACTGATTCCAATCATTGCGGGTGCAGTTGGTGCTGCCGGTGGCGTTGCCGGGGGGGTTGCGACGGCTGTGAAAGCGGGCAATGACAGAGCTCACCAGTTAGAGATGCAGAAAATTGCCCAAGAAAAGGGAGTCACAATTAAAGCAGGTGAAGGATGCCCTTTGGAACCTAATCCCTCGGTAACCGAAAGCATTTCAAAATCCGACATTATTAAAGCCATTATGACATTGCACAAAGCGGGATTTACAATACTCCGGATGTGAAAAGCCAACAATCAGGATCTGATTAATAATACTCAAATTAATCAAAATTTATTAATCCAGAGAAGTTCAAGCAACCCGAAGGGTGATCACCCTAAAACATATTTTTTATTTTTTATAAAAAAAACATGCCAAAAGCAAATTTTGCAAAAAATTCTGTGGACAAATATTTTTCCGAAAATTTTCCGCAGCTTCAAAATCTTTCATTTCAAGCTAAAAGCAAACGGCTTCAAGAACTCACTAGGGAAAAATTCGGTTTGGATCCTGGCTATCTTGGCAGCTATGAGAAACAATTGGAAGTAATAAAACAGCTGGAGTCATCAGATCAGTATATCCCAGTAAAAAACCCAGCAGCTGAGCACCAACAGAAAAGCCGCACCCTAGTTAAAAAGTACCAAACTCTCACAGGACTAAATGTGTCTAAATACCCACAGAATAAGCAGGAACAGGATGAACTTGAAAGAATTGTTAACCAAATTGAATCGGAGATGAACCAAGAAGATATTCCATTTGCAAAGAGAACTTTTACTGATCACTATATAGAATATGCTATTCCTGTAAAACCCAACACCAACAACATAAATGGCTTTAGAGATGACATTCAATCAGTTATCGATCACGTGCTTAAAACACGTAAAACATTCAAGCTTCAACTATCGTTTTTAATACAGTTTTATATGCCTACAAGGCCCACCGAATATCTTGATTATTACATGACAACTAAGGCTTCACCCTTTAGTCCAACCGATTCACCAGACCCTTTTCTACAAGAAATTACTAAAAAGATTGACGCCTTTACATCAAGAGGTTCTGGCTGGGTTGTTACTGGGATTCAAAAAGTCTCAGTCATGATTTATAAATTTGATCCTCTTAAAGCTTCCTCTTACCTGGAGTTACCAACAAAGCTCGCCAGTAAAAAGGCTTGTGTCAACGTAAAGAACTATGATAACTGCTGTGCTTTGTGGGCGGTTTTATCAGCATTATTTTACGATAAAGATCGGTCACATCCTGAAAGAACTTCACATTATAAAACATATTTTGACCGATATTTTATCAAGTGTCTCAGTAAAGGAATATTGTTTGAGAAAGGTGGTTTATCAGTCTCTCAAATCCCAAAACTAGAAGAAGTGTTTGATAACAAAATCAGAATCACCGTCTTCGAGTGGAATGAAAGCAAAGAGAAAGTTGAAATTGTTAGGAGTAGCAAGAAAAATCCAGCCGCCAGCACCAATATCGATCTTCTAATAATTGGGAACTTACAATTTTTAGCCCATTATGTTTGGATAAAAGATCTTTCCAGGCTACTCCACAAGCAAATGACAAGCCACAACGAAGCCGTTTCCATCTGCAGACTGTGTCTTAAGTATTATCGCGGGAATAAAGAAAATCGAGAAGCTAAGCTCGCCGAGCATGAGCTTACCTGTGAGGACCATCCAACTAACTGCTCTCTACCGATGGGCAACCAGAAGTATTTACGGTTTAAAAATTACCACAAGATGGAAAAACTTCCCTTTATTGTATTTGCCGACTTTGAATGCTCATTCATTAATAACAAACACATCCCAAATTCAGCAGCGTACGTTTGCATTGGAAATATTGATTATCTTGGAAATACCGGTATTATAGAGTATAACCATTTCTTCGGTGAAGACTGCATTAAAAAATTTATATTCAGAATGTTAGAGCTGCGTAAAACATTAAGCTCAGTCACTCCTGCGCCAATAAATATGTCAACTCAAGATGAACTCAATTACCAATCGGCAACCCGGTGTTACATATGCAAAAAGCCATTTGATGACAACCTAAAGAATCCAAAAGTTAGAGACCACTCGCACTTTGACGGCCATTTCCGCGGTGCCGCACACAACACCTGCAACCTAAAGTTAAAAAATAATGTCCACGACTTAAATGTTTTTATACATAATGCGCGCAATTACGACCTGCACCTAATTGTTGAAAGAATAGGTGAAATAGAGGGCATTAACCTTGACTGCATAGCAGAGAACAAGGAAAAGTTTAAATGCCTCAATATTAAAGAAAATGGAACGTCCACAAGTGGCGCTGTAAAAATCAAGGATACTTATCAATTTCTTCAATTAACCCTAGAAGATCTCGCAAAAAATTTAACAGATGACCAATGCGTCTATACAAAAAAACTGGCGAAAATCTTAGGTAAGGAAGATTCAGATCCCGAGTCTTTCAAACTACTCAGAAAGAAAGGTTACTACCCTTATGAATATGTGACGGGGTCGCCCACCGCTGAAAATCCTGTTTTTAAAGGCGAACTTCCACCAAAAGAGAAGTTCTACTCACATTTAAAAATGACTGAACTCACCGACGAAAAATATGAGCACGCGCAAGCAGTCTACAAACACTTTAACTGCAAAAACTTCTTTGATTACCACTTAATATATCTTTACACTGATGTTTTTCTTTTGGCTGATGTATTTCAAACCTTCAGAAACACCTGGTACACAGCATATGGTCTTGATCCTGCGCATTTTGTAAGTTTGCCCGCCACCAGCTGGGAATCGCTACTTAAAATGAAATGGGATGAAAACCCAGACTGGTATATCGAATTACTAACCGACATTGACATGTACAATTTTATAGACACAGCGAAAAGAGGCGGCATATCAATCTGCGTGAACAGACATGCAAAAGCCAACAATCCGTATCTAGAATCTTATGACAAAAATCAGCCGTCAAATTATATCGTTTATTTAGACGCCAACAATCTCTATGGATGGGCAATGAGTCAAGACTTACCCATAAGAGATTTCAAGTGGACTCAACAATTCGAACCCGACTTTTCTACTCCCGCCTTCTATGAAGTTGACGTTACAATTCCCGATGAACTCCATGATCATTTTTCTGACTTTGCGCCATTCCCTGAGAATATTAACTGTCCGAAAATTATCGAACACATGGATGGCACTTGGAGCCTGTCTACAGAAAACGAACACACCACTAAACTCACCCAAAACCTACACAACAAGACTCGCTACAAAATTCATTATAAGCTGCTACAATATTTCATATCCTTAGGCTGTAAAGTCACACACATACATAGGGCACTCAAATTCACTGAAGAGGCCTGGATGAAAAACTACATAGAAAAGAACACCCAGTTCAGGGCCAAAGCAACCAACAACTTTGACAAGGATCTGTTCAAGCTGGCAAACAACTCTGTATACGGCAAGACTCTTGAAAATGAGCGCAACCGCACGAATCTAAAACTCGTCACCGTTCATGAGCGTGACATCATTCAGAGAAATATTTCTAAACCGACATTTAAACAACTTCACATCTTTAACGATAACCTAGGGGCCATACTCTTTTATAAAACGAAAGCAACACTCTGCAAACCTATCTTTACAGGTGTCACTGTGCTTGATGAATCGAAGCGTCTTATGTACAGTTTCTTCTATGACATGAAACGACAATACGACACTCGCGTAAAACTTCTTTACACTGACACTGACTCCCTAATTCTAAACATTCAGACTGAGGACATCTATCAGGACATGCTTGAACAAAACCACCTCCCCCAAAACCCTTATGATTTGTCAGAGTATCCAGAATCATTTAAAACTTTGAAAGGGGATCAAGTGTTCGACCCATCCAATAAAAAAGTAATTGGT
Organism: Macrostomum cliftonense; assembly: GCA_950096795.1. Lineage (NCBI taxonomy): Eukaryota > Metazoa > Platyhelminthes > Macrostomidae > Macrostomum > Macrostomum cliftonense. The sequence continues at coordinate 1,311,067 of CATNEM010000301.1, read as the reverse complement.
AAAATGAAAGATGTAGAGGCAGGTGATGTTATCTCCGAGTTCATTGGTTTGAGATCAAAATCCTATTTTGTAAAGTGTGGTGAAAGCGGTGTAATTAAGAAGTCCAAGGGAATTCCGAAACATGTAGTTAAGAACTCTCTACATGAAGAAGCCTACAGAGATGCCCTGTTACATAATAAGAAAACTACACATGAGTTTGTGAAGTTTCAGTCTAAGAACCATGATGTTTTTACAATAACCCAGAAAAAAATAGGCCTGTCAGGCGCAGATAATAAGAGATTTTACCTCGACAATATTACGAGTCTTCCATTTGGGCACTGGAGGCTAAAAAGCGTAGGTTGAATTTTAAAAAAAATGACAAAAAATAATGACGACAAATATTTTTCTGGAACAGTTGGCAAAAGAACTAGAAATCCCAAACTTTAGAGGCGTCTTTATGAAGGATACATTACCTGAATCCCACACATTGAAAGAATGTGGCATCATGAACTTTGACACTGCCGAGAAACCAGGGTCTCACTGGGTTTGCTGGGTGATTGATCCAAACAGAAAGCATAAGTACTACTACTTTGATAGCTATGGGACAGCCGTTCCTGATGAGCTAAGGGAATATATGGAAGCTCCAAAAATCTATCGCTCAGACTTTATTCTGCAGGGGCTTAGCAGTGATATTTGCGGTGAGCTGTGTATGACAGTTTTATATGCAATGACTAAGACTCGAAAAAGCTACAGGGAAATCATTTTAAGTTTAAATGTTTAGTTTTTGCATAGTTTTTGAAGACAGTTTCAATATCATTTCTTAATTGGCTCATGTCATCAATGCTATTCAAATTTTGTTGCTCATTAAGCTGCTCATAAAGCTTTTGAATGCTTTGAAACTCATCCTCTGAAATGAACTTGTCTTCTATTGCTTTTGAAATGTATCCGGTGACTGCCGACTGGATGCTTTTCTGTTTTGCTTGCATTTCCTGCAGATGCTTTAGCTTCTGGCGTCTGTTTCGAGTTAGAGCTCCTGTAACCGCTGAAATGAGACCACACGAGGCCCCAATAATTCCAAGTGGAACAGCGACTGGTGCGGTGATAATGGGAAGTGTAGAAACAGCAGCTGCAGATCCGCTTATAATTGACACTGACCCGAGAACCATATTAATATATTCGAAAGCTTGACACTGGCTGTTGAAGCGTTTCAGTTTTTTAGAGTTTTTCATAAGGGCGGTTTCAATGTCATTTCGCATTTTCTGAATCTCTACAAGTCGGAACTGTTGAGAGTTGCAGGTAAAAGTTTTGATTGTTGGATAGAGATTTGGCGCACTAGGTGCCATAGGTGGGTCATACAGAGAATCATTTTCGGCCATTTTTTATAGGTAAAAAATTTTTTTTCTATTTTACGATCGGGCGTCTTCAATGTCAATGTCAGGGAGATTGTGCTGTCGTTCCAGGCGACTAATTCGTCTCAAAGTTTTCCCCCACTTGTTATAAATTCTATCCAGATAGAGCGTATGCGTGGCAACATCTCTTTCTATCTTTTTTATTTTTGCTACATTTTGATTAATGGTTGTTCTCCAAGCGGTAAATAAGGCATCAGTCTCTGCTTGTGAATAGGAATCAAGGATGTCTCGCTTTTTATTAATCGCTGTTCTTATAGTAATGTCTTTTGCATTGATTTCCGATCTGAGAGTTTGAGCTAGAGTCTCAACGATGGCGGTCAGCTTTGCTATTTTTGTCCGCAAGTCTTCAATGTTTATTTGATGATGGTGTGCTGACCGTTCCAATGGTTTTAAGCGGCCTTTGATTGGTCCGATCTCCGGGATTTTTTCGTCAACGTTAATGTAGCGCCTGTCAAGGAAAGCAAGCGAGTGTGCAGTGGAGCCACTAGTAGATTCGCCAGCAAAGTTTATGGACATTTTTTGTTTGTTTTTTTAAATTAGGCTACTGTTCTTTTCTCTTTGTTAATCATCACGAACTGATAAGGTTTATTCCACTTTTCAAAGCATAGGTTAACGAATTCTTCCTGCGATACCTTTCGACCATCGTTCTTTCGATCAAATGGAGGCTTAGTAAAATGGGCTGGAGCAATCACCTCGTTACTTAACCTCTTCAGTCGGTCTTGTGGTATGGTTGGAAACAAGAGGATCAGATTGCAGTTCCCACGAATAGTTTTGTTTGGCAACTCAAACCAGTTTTGGGTAATATAGATTACATTACAGTTGTTGTGTCGACCCCTGGTGAAATAGTTTTCAATTTGCTTCTGGGGCCCTGTCATGCAGTCATCAAAGACAATCAAGTGTTTCCTTCCCTTTTCCAGTTCATCAGGCTGAGGGAGAAGTTTAGTTTTAGGATCAATTTGCGGGTCCCCATAAGTGAACACTTTAATGTCGTGCCACTTTTCATTATCTGGGATATGGCTAGCATATTCTCTGGCGACAATTTCTGGATCACTGGGCAGCTTGGATTGGTTATTAAAACACTGAATGATATGCTCCTTTTTAAGTTTGTTCTGTAGACCTGCAATCAACATTTTATACTCATCTTGATACAGAGTGGGTGAGTAGATGTGCAGTGTGTCATAGTCAAGAAATCCTGGTCTCAGAAGCATGTTGAAGATTCTAAATGTCTTCCCTGAGCCTGATTCTCCAACAACAATACATCTGAAATGACCAGGAATTGCCTCGTTATGAGTAAATTTGATTTGGTTCCGAGTCCAATGAGGGTTGAAATCATTTGAAAAATCCATTTTAAAAATAAAAATTAAAATAAAAAAAAAAACAACATGAATTTCGCTGGCGTCGTAAATCAACCTTCCAATACTTACAAGCTGTCGTTCCTAGATTCTAGGTACATCAACACAGACGAAATCACAAGACAAGACATTTCGCAAAACGCAAAACTCAGTGACCTATCAAAACGTATACAAGCCCTAGAATCGGAGAATTCTGCATTGAAATCAAGGGTCACTACGCTAGAATCGGAGATAAATCTCCTGGAAATAAGGACAAATACCCTGGAACCGCAGACAAATGCCCTAGAATCAAAGGCGATTGCCTTGGAACGCCGCCTGGCAAATCGCCTTGAGTTCACGGCCGCGGACCGTAAGGGCATCGCCGACGCGGCAGTAGAAAGCAACTGTGTAAAAATACATTCGGCCTTTATATTTTCTGCACTTATGGACGCAATATCAGCACTACAGATAAAGACATATGGTCATGAAAAACAATCCTGGACAACTTTGTTACACGAAATAAAAAATTTGAAACGAGGCAACCGTGGCAGACCGTCTTGCGATTCGAACACAAACCTTCCCAAATTTACTTTAACAACGTTAGTGTCTCTGGCACTGGGTCCATAACCGGTGCGTGTGTGTGTGTGTGGTTTTTTTACTTATATATGTCTTTTTGCAAGACGTCTTGTACCCCCACATGTCTTGTACCCCAAGAAAGCACCCGTGAAACTCCTACCTTAGTCATATTTAAAACCGCTGCCCTTTTTAAGATCGGCTCTCATCTTAGCATAAACGGATGGATCAATGCTATCAGCGCTTGGTGCCAATGAATTTGGCGCCAATGAATTTGGTGCGAGCGGTTGACCGTCATTTATAGTGTCCTTGATCTTCTTCGCAGCTGTGACTACACTTCCCACCGCCTGGGCCCCGACCTCGGCAGCATTTTTAATATTTTCCTTGTTCTCACTGATGACTTTGAAAATCTTTGCCCCCTGGGCGATCAAATCAGCAATACCGTTACCCGATCGCTCTTTTCTTGGATAATGACCTGCTGGAAAAAGTCCAGATCCTCTTTTAATGAGCTTTAATTCATTCTCATCGTAGTATTTAGGTACGTCTTTTTCGAAGATTAGTGGCATTTTTTATGTGAAAAAATTATTTTTTATTGAACCTTGAAAGTAAAAGTTCTCTTGCTCTTTTATCGATGTACTTCTTTTGTAGCATTTTATCAAGAATGTGAACAAACTCTTTTCTATTCTCATCCTTTAAACCTGTCTTTGCTGCTCCTAGGAGAACAACTAGCCGCTTGTAAACTTCAGGCATCCCTGTGCCGGTACTTGCAGCTGATGTGTCTGGTGATGTCTCTGGTGATGTCTCTGGTGATGTTTCTGGTGATCTAATGTCTTGCCTTGGTGTGAAAACTCTGTTTGAAATTCGCTGCATTCTATCTGGTGAGAATTGTTCTAGATGCCTCCATACTTGTGGATTTGCCGTTTTGTAATTAGCTACTTGAGTTGGATCTGCTGTCTCAAGTTGAGAGAGTACATCTTCTGCTGTTAATTTTTTAGGGCTTTGTTGCTGCTGAGGCATCTCTTGTTGCTGAGGTATCTCTTGTTGCTGAGAGAGTTGTTTTTGCTGTTCGAGGTAATTTATGACTTCTAGCTGATCTGGCAGGTCGAACCATTGTTTAAAGTGCTTATACTTTCTAAAGCTGTTCAGGTCGACCCCATTGTCATGTAAAAATTTGAGTATGTCAGGGACTTTAAGGATGTCTATGTCTCTTTGTAAAGCAAAAGTCACCAGATCTTTATAATTTTGTAGCTGTTTCGCAGAAATAGTTTCTTGATTTTTAGTCATGAAGTTGAGCAATACTTGGGTGAAAGCAACTTTCTTTGAGGTGTTTTCTCCTTCCCCGGCCGCGCCTTCTTTGATGACTCCAATACTTTCTTTCGTTATCTCAAGATGATAATCCACAGGATCAGTAGAAATATTTTTACGCCAGACACTAACACCAAAGACGAGTTTGCCTTCATATTCTACTGGCCCAAAGAAGTTATCTGTTACTTTCAATTTTTGCTGAGATGCTTGAGGAGACGTTTCGCCAGGTGGAATTTTATTCAGCGTATTCTGAAACTGGCTCTCTTGAATCTCATCAACAGCTTCCTTAACTGTTTCAATTGATTTCTTTGCTTCGGTGTATCCCGGCTTGTGAAACTCAGTGGCGGCTTGGATAAACTCATTGTAGGACTGCTGCTCTTTGTTAATTAACCCGGTGACTCGTTTTTCAGCTTCTGCGAGCTTCTCTAAGTCAGAGATGTAATGAGAATTTTTTCGTTTCATTTTTTAATTTTAATTTTTAAACTAAAAAAATGAACGATCCTCTGACGCCAGTTTTCTATAAAATCAACAAGCCTATCTTGAGTGATGACAGCACAATCAAAGCGACTCAAGTAAGAGTCCCCAGTCATGAAAATCAGAATGAAACTAATTTGGGCCCCGGTCAAACGCTAACATTTACTTACACTGGGTGTTCATCTCTGGTCAGCGTTCACAGTCTAAGGAGCGGGTTTTACATGACATTCCAATACAAGACTAAAGGTGGTACAAATGATGCTGGTGCTAATACTGACAAGCATGACGCTGATGTCACGCTAATCAGCAACTTCTGGGCCTACATGTTTAAGGAGTTTAGCGTGTCGAACGGGAGTACAGAGCTGGAGAGAATTGCCAACTTTGGTGTAGTGTATGACACTCATTGCCTCATTGAAAACCCAGATTTTATTCAACTTGGTAGCGGCGCTGGCTTCATCCCTAATGAGGAGAAAGGAGACGTAAATGATTCAGGTTATACAAAGAGAAAAGGGAGATATAACTATGCATTGACGGGTGCTGATAATGGCGCAAAGAATCCTCAGTATAGAAATGTAGATATATTTGTACCTTTGAGATTCATGAGCGGGTTCTGCAATACTTTTAATCGCCTGACCAGCAACTTTAGCTACACATTTAGGCTTACCAGGGACGATCGCAACAGGAGTGTTTGGACAGGAGCTGAGCATACTAGTATGGAAGTTAAGCTAGCGGGAGTTGAGCTGTACTTGGAAATCATTGAACCAAAGACAGCACTGAAAGCTGAATATTTGAAGGCTATTGAAAAAGACATTGATGTTGCTTACACAGCTTACATGTGCAGGGATGAACGCAATGAAAGAAGGCAACAGATTTGTATTAAGGAGGGTTCTTGCAGCAACCCAAGGTACATTATTGTCAGTTTGAGAGATCCATTAACTATAAGTCGTTATGAACATGGAAATGTGCGAACAATTCAGCATGAAATCAGTGATAATCTTTACCCGCCAATGCCACAGAATGGAGATTTTGCAACAAACAAAATTAGTAAATTTTACTGCGAGCTGGTTGACTTAGCCGTAAAGGAGAACAACGGAATCGTTATTACGGCATGGCAGTTCAAGACTCTTTTCCCCATTTTCGGTGCAGACGTGTCGGCCAGGCAAATGCCTACTGACAACAGTCCGGTGAATATTGTGACCACTATCGACAGAAGTAGGGATACACCCGTTGACCTTTTTATCATCTATGCATTTGAGAGGAAAATTAAGCTGAACATGATTAATAATTCTTCGAGTAAGGTTTAAAATATTTTTTTGTAAAAAAAAATGGAAGCAATTGCTGAAAGACTAAACAATATCGTGTCGCATTCGAAGGAAAGTATCCCAATTACAATAACTGGTCGACTTACAGATTCAAGTGGAACTTTTATTGAAAAACTTGAGCAACCCATTCGTCTGGACCCAGAGGCAAACTACCATGTTTATCTCAATGACTTTACTGGCTGGTCAAATGTCCCCAATGTGACAGAAAAGAATAACATGTTTTATTACAAATGGAAACAAATTGGAGGCGAAGTGAAAGAATTTCCGGTTAAATTCCCTGTGAGCACACAGAGCGTGGACACTTATAACTACTTTCTGGAGAACGTTTTTACCAAAAGGGGGCATTTTGAAACTCCTGATGCTAGCAAACCCGAGAATAAACTATTTCCTGTTAAATTGTCCTATGATCTCACTGTAATGAGAGTGGTTATGCAAGTTCATAAAGACGCAGAGGTAGAGTTTAAAGATGGCACTTGGTATCGGGAGTTGGGATTTGAAAAGAAAGTTTACAAGGCGGAAACTGCAGCTCCACCCACAGCTCCTTCGCCGGGGGCGGTTATGTTGAGCCGCCAGCCAGCACGCGGTTTATTTATGGCAGAAAATATCGCAGACATTGTTAAAAGTTTGAACATTTTGATCCGAAGCAATCTCAGTCTGGACTGGGTCTTCAAGGGAAAGCGAACAAATATTTTGTACAATATTTCTAACTCTGTTGCTGGTGGACAGATGATTGTTGAGAAGCCCAATCCAGTAAAAAGAGTTGTGCTCTGTAACAAAGAAATTAATGAAATATTGCTACAGTTTGAGACCGAGGATGGAGAAGCTGTTGATTTTAACGGCGAAGAGTTCGCAATGACAATTATCATTGAAAGAATGTGAGAAAAAAATAAAAAAAACAAATTACAACTGATTAATAATTTCAGCGAAGTTGTAATAGCTGTCGTAATCTTTAATAGTTACTCCATGCAAGTAATGCCAGTGAGTCTTAACTGCCTGATTAAGATTCGGAATAGTTAGTGGGACATTAGGCCAATATTTTTTCATATAAAATTCACATTCCCATTTGCAACGATACCGAGACTTGAACTGAGGGTGAGATTTTTCGTAGTAAGATCCTGGAGAAACGGTCGGAAACATTTTTTTATTGAAAATTAAAAAAAAAATTTTTGGGTGAGTACCCCGATCAGCGCATAACTAGGGTGGATAACCAGGGTTTTAATCCCAGTGTCCTAGAAGCCCCATTAATAAAAATGTCAAAAACATCTCGAGGATATGAAAAATAGCAATTTTTTTTCTGTCCCAGAAACCCCATTTGCTAATTGCCTGGAATAATAAATTTAGGCTAAATTTTATGTCCTGGGGGGAAAAGCATTTTAAGAGGAGGCCCCCCTCTTTTTTCAAGTAGTCGAGGATATGTTAGTTATTGGTAGGCATATATGTAAAATGTCGAATTTTTTGTCCCAGAAGCCCCCTCTTGCCTTCTACTATCCCCTAATAAATTAGAAGACATTTACGATTGAAAAGTTTTTTATCTATTTAAACGCGCCTAACCCTCGATTTTTCATTTTTTTAATTTCCACTCCAGGAGTCAATCGAGGTAAGAGCCATCAAACCGGTTCCATCTTTGTATTTAAAAAACAATTTAAGCAATTTAATATAAGCTTTCGCCGCAGCTCTTTTGCATCGGGGATATGTAAACACAATCTCTTGCTGTCTCACTATTTAATTTAAATCGGAATTAACTATAAGATATAATACTTTTTATCAGATCGACTATCAGATACCTAACTAAATTCATGTAATTAGAGCGCATGTATGGGTGGATAGACTTCTTCTCAGATGCAGCATTTTATAGATTGAGGCACATGGTCTTGCCAAACATGTATGAGAGCCTGGTGTCTTTACATATTAATCTGAGTGGTGTATTTAAATAACTTTCTTTAAGTTGATTAAAATTCTAAAATATTTATCACTATTGATTGGCCCAGTTTAATTTACGTAATTAAAATCACGCAGATAGACTAAGGTATAGAACCTTAAAAAACCAATTAAACAAAAGAAATTGTTATTATTTACATATATTTTTAACTCTGAATTGAAATATTTGTGCAAAAACAACGTGTAGTTAGTTTTTTAAAGGAAATTCGTTTTAATTTCTGTAGGAAAAATACGATAAAATTAATGTTCAATATGAAAGTATGTAAAATCACATTTATACAGATAATTTTCTGATTTTTATCCAGTTTGAATAAAAATAATTACTTTAACTAATTTTTTCTTCACGTTTGTAAAGTACTAAGCATCAAACCTTTAAAAACCTAAACTAACAAGTTTTAAGTCTCTTCACCTACTAGAAATTTCATAATTAGCTGTTGTAGAGGCAAGTTAAATAGTAAATTTAAGTAAATTAAAAAATATATGACCGCTGCGACATACTTTATCATAACTCTTATTGATGCACTTGCATTATTGGATCATAAATTCTCTAAAAAAGCTAGCCAGTGCAAGCAGTTTCTTGAAGCTTAACACTCTAATTTAGCCCCCCTTCCTGTAAGATCATTTACCTGCCCAGCTATCTGCGCTGCGTGCTTATTATAGCATCTTTGTTAGTTTAAAATTGACAATTTTACGACTGTGTGCAGATGTTTGTACAACAGAAAACAGTTGTCTTTAGCTGTCTTAAAGTCCAGTTTATAATCAGCGCCGCTTTTTGTTATTTTTATAAGTAAAAATTAATTTACTGCGCGAATTAAACTGCTCATTTTCACTAGTATTTGAAACCTAATAAAAATAGTTGCTGCTAATATTAACAAGCATTGTCCCATTCCCGATTAGCTTTGTCCCGCAGCGCATTTATTTTGTTATATCTTTATAATCGGGAAGATAAAGCTATTAAGCTATGCTTTTGTAGTTTTAGTGCATCTGCACTAAGTCCATTGCGCACAGCTCACAGCTCTCACGCTGAGCTCACAGCCACCGAATCCCGCACTTCATTAATCCCGTTAATTCTCAACGTGTCCATAGCAACGGCGCAAGCTCGCTGCGGAAGCCGGAACGCGGCTCGGGCAGACGTCCGGGATATCGCAGTCCCGAGCGCGAGAACCAACGGGGTGCCCGTAGCAGACAGCTGTCGAACCAGAACAAACGGCAGCATCAGAACCAGCAACAAAAGCAACAACCACAGCAGCAGCAGAAGCAACAGCTGAAAGATCAAATCAAAGAGGATGAAGCCATTAGCAGAAATTTGTTAAAGAGGTGCTGGCGGTTCAGGACGGATTGTAGCCAGGAGATTAGGGGGCCATGGAGACAAAGGAGAAGAGAAGTACTAAGGCAACTTACCCCACGATAACTTCCAAACTTTTTATTGCGCTCGATGAAATTGCATTTTATTCTCTACGTCAACATTTATGTTCGTAAGGAAAACTTCAATCAACTAATCAAATGATTGGTGATGAGAGAGGCACTCAGCCTTTCGTTAATTTCTATAGTAAAACGCATTGCGCGCTACTGAGCTGGCGAGTAGCTATATAGTGCCCGTTTTGCATGCATGCCTCTCTAATCCTGTTTGTTAAACTGAGTTAACAATTTTAGACCCCATGCTACACTATAAATACATGTACATAGCAATATAAAAAATATATTAATAATGTCATATAATCTCTAACACACATTTACACGTACCACTCGAAAAAATGTTAATACAACAAATCACTCCAGTTTGTCGTGTATTTCCAATGCTTAAACGAGCGTATATTTCATTGTATATTTATACAATAGATTTACTTTGCAAACTATATAATCAAGTAATTTACGAACTTGGCACCAAACTTGCACTTAATTGAGCTCGATTTCTATCTGAGTTCTGCGACTCGATGTTTTGAGTAATTTCCAACAAGCAAGCGTCAATTTTCACCCCGCGCAAATTTTTAATTGTCAAGTTTCTTGGTGAATTTTTTTAAAAGTGAAAATGATGGGGCTCTGGCACTAGCTTAGACTTAATTAGGTAAAAATCACCATTGCCCTGCTCTCTCATCCCACATGTCGTCCAGCTTCGTGGCCTTGACAGTGAAACTGCAGCTGGAGCAGAAGGTTCGAAGTCCACCGACGGCGGTGAAAATAGTTCAAGCTCAGAGTCAGGGTGAGTCGGAACGAACGTTCCTATTGGTTGGGAAGATTTTACAACTATTTTTAGACTAATAATATAAGGGGCGAGTGGTTTGGCGGTCTAGCGCGTCTGCCTTGTGTGCCACTGGTCCAGGTTCGACTCCGCGTTGTAGGTTGTCTATTTTCCCTAGCGCGGTGTCCGTGTGCAGGGGGTCACATTAATTTGGGCCTTGTGCACGAATTGGTTGGGCTATGGGCCAGTTGTGCAATTTACACCCATGAGGGCAACCCCCAAGGCATAGAGAGTGTACATTCCTGGAACCGCCGCTTGTACACCCTATGTGAGTGCATGACTGGCTGCCGGCCTGTGTGTGTGTGTGTTTATGCCTCTATACCGTACAGTATTTAGTGTGAGTAGTCATGGTTGTGGGACGATGTCGCTTTAAGCGTCAAAGTGCCTACAGCCCTCCTGCACATTTAGCTTTTTAGACTACAATTTTTTCATGAATGAAAAAGTTTTGCAACAAGAAAATTATAACCTAAACTTCCAGACCGAGTGCTATTCCTCATCACCAGCACGCTCAGCATCAGCCTATTCTTCACCCTGGTGGTGCACCTGCTATCCCGGCTCAGGTGCCGCTCCAAGTCCGCCCAGGCGCCCAAAGCTGAGACCAGCGCGGGAGTCTGCGAGCTGCACCAGCGAAGCTTGCGAGGAAGTGAGTGATGGCTAGGGGGGCTGAGACATGCTCAAGAACGACTCACTTATTCAATTGAGTCATTCGAATCGTTTACAAGTACAATACATGTACGACGCTTCCAATCTCACGCAACCTACTCTACTGCCTCATTTTCCGAAATTCAAGTGAAAGCAGCCCGACCAAGTCACAGGTAATGATTGTCACGCCAGAAAGCATGCCATGCAGACAGACAAGCTTGCTGAGGCAGCATGACATGGAGACACAGAGTGCGATCCAATGCTGCTGTTTAATGTTGTTCCTGCTTTGCAGTAAACACAGCGCTATTCACTTGCTCGTTATAATAATGGCGTGTTGTACATGTGAATGTACTAGTTTAGGCTTCTGCTGTTTAAATTTATGTTTTTTGGTAAGAATAAAAGATTGTCGTTTAACTGAGTTGTTAGAAACAGTTGTATAAACTTAGAAGCGCACATTCCAACGTGCCTACTTAGCCGGAAACCTTTAAGAGTAGCACAGTGAGCACATTGTTTTGCCATAAAAAAATTCTCGTATTTTATTGTTCAATTGAATTGACGCTGAAATGGTTCATTTATAGCGTAGCATTTTATACACACCACTCGTACTCTAACCCTGAGATGAATGAAAATGTTACGATGCCAATGGGATAATTTCCGTTAATGTAACAGCTTTATAATACTCTTTGCAATAAAGCAACTCCACTCAGCAACTATACGCTAAAATATGCACGCACAAATACTTCCAGTTGCGCAACCTAACTTGAGACTCTTTCAAGTGGTTATTTAAGCGCATAGCGTAAAATCAGAGCTTGTCTTTGTAGCTACAAAGATTCAGAACAATTGTCTTAGCCACAATTATCCTTCCATGACAGCCGAACATTTCGCTTCGACGAGGAGGACCAACTTTCCTATTCGCCGGGACTCGGAGAGCTGCTGCCAGCATCAGCAGCAGCAGCCGCGGCAGCTTCAGCTACAGCAGCAGCTGTTGGAACCGGGGAGCGTTTCCGCAAGCCGCCAGGAAACTCGGGAGAATCTGACTGCGCTCTGACAAACAACGACTACGAAGACGGCTGGATGTGAGACCGCGGTGCAGGTCGCGGACCGCGGGGTCTCCGGATGCCGCTTCCGGATAAAAGCGGATTGGCTCAGTCCTTGTGCGGAGAATCTCCCGACAAGACTTCTAACCAAAATAATCCTCTCCAGTTTGTCCACTGGATACGCTGCCGTATTGGTGACTATAAAGCAATCTCGATTTTTGAAGTCATTTATCGCTGTGTTCTCTGTATACCCCATGCGAGTAAAAACAATATTTATTATATTGTATTCAATTATGTACTTCCCGCACAATTACTTCATATTAAAAGACTCTTTGTCACTAAAATCAGTTAAAGCGGCTATAGGTGATGTGTACTTGAGAATTGTGATTTTCGACGTTTATGTCAGCAGTTATAAATTTGTTCTGTGTAAAATAAAAATTATAATATTTTTAGCAATAGATTGAAATTTTCTCGTTTTGAACCTTTTTATTATTTGAATAGCAACAAAAAGACAAAGGCTTATATTGATAATCCAATTGGTTTACTGCCCAAACTTTTTCAGACCAGAATTTCTAAAGCGAAACATCAAAAGTCATGCAAACCAAATAAAGTTTAGCCAATGCTACAATGAGATACGAGAAAGAACTGTACATTAATTTTTTGCATAATTTGAGCAAACTTTTTCAACACCAGTATACATGACCGGAAATTGCAGCGAAAGTCCGACTGTACATGTAGCTACTGTAGACAGCGCTTAACAAAAAGGAGGAAATTAATTTTCTAGTCCAGTAAGAATTTGCTCTACCAGCTGCTATGCAGACGGCATTTTCAAATTGTTTTCTACCTCCATAGCAGCTGCTTCCGTTGCATATAGGGAATTAACTTTGCTGCACAGTTTGTACATGATACAGTATATTGAGTGCAATATTCGATTAGTGACTGCAGGTATTCTCACTGTGTGTGTGCAGTACGAGCGCGTGCGAAGTTAAGTGCGTGGGCGTACCAATTTTTTTGATAGGATTGCATGTAGCACGTCCGAATTAGTTAAAAAAACATTTGAACGATTTAGATAGTTCGATGACAGTACGAGAGGATCAAATGAGATGATTCTTCTGTTTTTTGGTTTTTGGTTAGCTTCTAGCAGTAGATTACAGTGCATGTACTTGTGGCACCAGTGTAGCAGCACTGGTGCGAGTGTCCGCTGGTGGATTCTGCGCAGACAAATTGCTGCAGAATTGGTAATGGTAACGAGAGCCCTCGCTACAAAGTGCAGACAGCCGCTTTCAGCGGACGGCAACGCAAGCAAACAGTTTCTCACGCCGACTTCGTTTCAGGCGTATCATTTCTGTTGAAGCCCCTGAATTCAGCGCGTCTCGCGTCTCTGCTCATATTTCACTCCGCAGACGCGGAGCGACCGAGAGTGTTGAAAACACACCAGCAGCGCAGCTGACTCAAAATGCGCAGTGTAAGGTGTCAGTATGACGAACTACAGAGCCTAAGTTGCGCAGTTTTTTATTCAGCAAGATTTTACTAGCCCAGAAGCTACAGTGTGCAATTCACATGCGAGCATTTATGTACTCACTCACTGTACCCAATATTTTGCGACGAAAAGGGACTGACATCCTTATAGCTAAACTGATCGATTTTCTTTTAACTTTGATACACTCAAACCATTAATCAGTGCCACCAAATCCTGACTCTTTGGACCAAGCTAGCAGCAATCGAAACCAAACGCAGAAACTTCACCGATCGTGCGAAGAAGAATAAAGATAATTCTGTGTAATCGGAGACCGTCTGATCGATGGACGGATTTTCAAGTTGAAATGAAATAGCACTGATTCGTCCAGCTGGGAGTTGCAGAGTTTCTCTCTCAAGTCTCAATCCATACCCGCTGCACAGCTGCTGAAAGTAGCGATCAGCTTATGGCGGGTGTCGCATTAGCCATAAATAACTGCGCAAAAAGCAAACGAAGAACGCCGATAGTTCGACGCATTCCTGCACACCAAACGATACTTTTGCAGTAGAGAGCTGTCTGGGCTTTCTTGTATTATAGAGATCGAATGGTGAAGTGGCATTCCAGAAATATGTGGCACGCCGTTGCAGAATGATTTCACGTCATCAAGGTCCATAAAAGTGTTTTTAGTTTACCCAATTAGTCTGCAAGCCCCTCTCTGAAACTGGAGAGCATCATTGTCGCAAGTCAGGCCTTCTGGATAATGAATTTGCCTTCAGCTTCTGGATAATGACATTGCCCTCTGGATGATGAATTTGCCCTCTGGATAATGACATTGCCCTCTGGATGATGAATTTGCCCTCTGGATGATGAATTTGCCCTCTGGATAATGACATTGCCCTCTGGATGATGAATTTGCCCTCTGGATAATGACATTGCCCTCTGGATGATGAATTTGCCCTCTGGATGATGAATTTGCCCTCTGGATAATGACATTGCCCTCTGGATGATGAATTTGCCCTCTGGATGATGAATTTGCCCTCTGGATAATGACATTGCCCTCTGGATGATGAATTTGCCCTCTGGATAATGACATTGCCCTCTGGATGATGAATTTGCCCTCTGGATAATGACATTGCCCTCTGGATGATGAATTTGCCCTCTGGATGATGAATTTGCCCTCTGGATGATGAATTTGCCCTCTGGATAATGACATTGCCCTCTGGATGATGAATTTGCCCTCTGGATAATGACATTGCCCTCTGGATGATGAATTTGCCCTCTGGATAATGACATTGCCCTCTGGATGATGAATTTGCCCTCTGGATAATGACTTTGACCTCTGGATAATGACATTGCCCTCTGGATGATGAATTTGCCCTCTGGATAATGACATTGCCCTCTGGATGATGAATTTGCCCTCTGGATAATGACATTGCCCTCTGGATGATGAATTTGCCCTCTGGATAATGACATTGCCCTCTGGATGATGAATTTGCCCTCTGGATAATGACATTGCCCTCTGGATAATGACTTTGACCTCTGGATAATGACATTGCCCTCTGGATAGTGACTTTGACCTCTGGATAATGACATTGCCCTCTGGATGATGAATTTGCCCTCTGGATAATGACATTGCCCTCTGGATGATGAATTTGCCCTCTGGATAATGACATTGCCCTCTGGATGATGAATTTGCCCTCTGGATAGTGTTTATCTATGGTCCATCCTGCCTAGAGACAATAAGTTTAGTCCATGGACCAGTATCATAAAGTCCCACTTGCGAATAACTATCGATTGACTGAAATAACGCAATGCAGCAAATCAAACTCAATCTTTTTTTGCTTCCAAAAAAACTGACAACGGTTTGAAACGCGGAGCAAAAAAAATAAACGAAGCTTGAAGTTCATATTTATTATGTATAACAATAATAATAATAATTAATAATAACAATAATAGATGCATTTTCTTGCAAGCGGCGAAAGTTGCAACACAACACAACAATAGCACAGGCGGACAGAGCAGACTTTGGATTGCAGCGCAGAAACACAAATATGAATGTTGAAAACAAGAATAGACCAGAACGGAGGAGGGTAGGGGGCGGCATTTGGCGCTGTCACCGACAGCCAAAAAAGGCTTTTTTAGGTATTGAGACAAAAAAAGCATATTAGGCATAGCAGATAATTAGAATATTACTATTGCTGATTATAGAGACAAATTTCCGACAGACAAAAAAACCGAACTACAAAACTAAATCAGCTGGGCAGCGCCAAATATGATGGAATGAAACTCGCTACCAAGCAGTTGATTTTCCTAGCTGATTATAACAAAATAAACAAACAAACAAACAAAAAACCGAGTTCAGCGAATGCATTGGCTTTGCTAGAAGGACTTGGGACACCAGCCAACAACGGGACGCGGTGACCAGAAAAACAGAACAGATTAAAGAAAATAAAAGTACAAACAGAAGCAGAACTAGCGCTGGCAGCGGAGACCCCGGAGTGTCAAGCAGGAGACCGCCGAGAAAAAAATGGACAAATAACAAGAAAAAAAACTGATTGCAAAGTCGCAAAGCAAAAGTTACTTCGTGTTTTTTTCAAATCAGTGCCCCCACAGCGGCTTTCGGAGTGCGTTTAAAGTTCACTGGGGAAAAGTGCAAATGAGGCAAACGACACGCCTCAGTTGCAGTTTGCAGAGTGGCAAAAAAACACAAACAAAAGAAAAATAAACCAGAAGAAAGTTTGTGAGCGCAGCGGGAGGTATATTAATTAGCGTGTTTCAGCCGCTTGCTTGACAATTTAAGGAGCGAATAGACAGAAAAAACGTTAGCCAAAACTGAAACACGGAAGAAGTCAAAAATCATAAGAAAGCAATGCCGGTTATGTAAGTGGCTACTCAGCACAGTGATCCCTTGTAGCGAATGCAGAGAAAAAAACTAGCAAAGTGAAAGAGTGCGTTGCTATTGCTGCGAACAAAGACTTATTGGTTATTGAAATACACGAGGAGGCTGAAGGCCAGGAGGGCTACATTAAAGCTTGAATAGTCAGTCAGGCGTGCAGCTGTTGGAGATTAACTCGAACCGAACTTGATTATCTTATGCTCGAACAGGGAAATCACCAGCATGATGCCCGCGCCGATGAAGAAACCAACGTTCTGCCAGAAGAATACAATGCAGGGACCGGGGCCGCGGGAGGACTTCTCCGTGGTCAGCTCCGGCATCTGAAATACCAGGGGGACGCGGTAATGAGACGCGATTCAGGCCACAGACAATCGGATCAAGCACACTGTCTACACCGGGGCTGGGCTGTCTGGGCCATAGACAATCGGATCAAAGCACCCTGTCTGCACCGGGGCAGGGCGGCCTGGGCCATAGACAATCGGATCAAAGCACCCTGTCTACACCGGGGCAGGGCGGCCTGGGCCATAGACAATCGGATCCAGCACACTGTCTACACTGGGGCAGGGCGGCCTGGGCCATAGACAATCGGATCAAGCACACCGGGGCAGGGCGGTCTGGGCCATAGACAATCGGATCAAGCACCCTGTCTACACTGGGGCAGGGCGGCCTGGGCCATAGACAATCGGATCAAGCACACAGGGGCAGGGCGGTCTGAGCCATAGACAATCGGATCAAGCACACAGGGGCAGGGCGGCCTGGGCCATAGACAATCGGATCAAGCACACCGGGGCAGGGCGGTCTGGGCCATAGACAATCGGATCAAGCACACCGGGGCAGGGCGGCCTGGGCCATAGACAATCGGATCAAGCACCTGTCTACACTGGGGCAGGGCGGTCTGGGCCATAGACAATCACGCCCGTAGCTCACCATGTCAACCAGGGCAATGTAGAGAAACATGCCGGCAGTGACCATGAAGACCCAGTTGGTGGCGCCCTTGGCCAGCAGCACGCCGCAGATCATGCCGAGCAGGCAGACGAGGCTGGACACCAGATTGGCCAGCAGAGCCATGCGAACCGACATTCCAGCCTGCAACAGGACGGCGAAGTCGCCGAGCTCATGCGGCAGCTCGTGGCAGAAGACGGCCACGGCGGTGGACACGCCGGAGCCCACGTCGGCAGCGAAAGCGGCGCCCAGCGCCATGCCGTCGCAGAAATTGTGCAACCCGTCGCCGATGATGACCGTCCAGGCCAGCGCGCGCACGGTGGTGTGCGAGTGCGAGTGGCCGTGATGGTGGTGCTGGTGGCCGCGCCCGCCTCCCCGCTCGCTGTCCTCGGCGTCGTCGCCATTTACGTCGTCCTCGAAAGTGACGCCGGCCGGGTGGCCGCTGGCGACAACCGCTGAGGCGGCGGCGGCGTCGGCGCTGTCGGTTGCGGCCGTGGCGGCGGTGGTGGACAGCGGCGAGGACGGGCCGGTCAGCTCGTCGGATTCCTTCGTAGTCGGATCTTCGCTGCGATGATTGTTGCGCTGCTGCTGTTTGTCGTCAGCCGGGCTGCCGCGCGCTGCCGACGAGCGTCGAAAGTGGCTACCGGCGGCGGTGTTGCCGTTGGTGTCGCTCTCGGCGTTGTTGGCGTTGGCGTTCGCGTTGATGGCCGAGCAGCGGTCGCAGTCGTGCAGGAATTCCACTTTTAACTCGTCGGCGGCGGCTTCGGCAGCTTCAGCTGCGGCGGCTGCGGCGGCCTCGCAGATGACGGACTCGGCTGTGGGAGTGGGCGATTCGATGCTGATGGGATAGATAATAGGCTGATTCTCAGGGTGAGATTAGAGGATAGACAATTGGTCGATTCTCAGGGTGAGATTGGAGGATAGACAACGGGTTCATTCTCAAGGTGAGATTGGAGGATAGATGACTGGTCGATTCTCAGGGTAAGATTAGAGGATAGACAACTGGTCAAGACTCAGGGTGAGGATAGAGGATAGATGACGGGTTGATTCTCAAGGTGAGATTGGAGGATAGATAACTGGTCAATTCTCAGGGTAAGATAAGAGGATAGATAACTGGTCAATTCTCAGGGTGAGATTAGGGGATAGATAACCCGTCGATTCTTAGGGTGACATTAGAGGATAGATGACGGGTTGATTCTAAGTGAGATTAGAGGATTAATGACGGATTGATTCTCAGGGTGAGATTAGAGGATAGATGATGGGTTGATTCTCAGGGTGAGATTAGAGGATAGATAACTGGTCGGTTGTCAGGGGAGATTAGAGGATAGATAATAAAGGATAGGTGATGGCAAGAAATCTCTGGGTGTCCATCAAGAGCAAAGAAGAACTACAAAGCCGAGGTACTCACGCTGGGTGCCCCCGGTGAGGTTGGCGTAGGACCGGTGAAACGGATTGCACAGCTTCTCGCCAACGTTGGAAGAATTCGATTGCTGGAAATGGGATTTTTGGGATGGTGGAAAAATTGATAAATTCTTAAAAATAACTTGGGTAAAAGGCAGGAGTAACTATGCTAGCATTCCTGGAAAAGATGCCCCGTCATCTAATAAGAACGGCATGTAAAAACAGAGGTACTTGGTAAGTTTTGTTAATTTTTATACAGCAGAACAATATTGGGAGCAAATTGCAAAACAAAACTAAATAAACACACACTATAAAAGATGGATGACTAACGGTGAAAGAAACAGGATGTAAACACAGGCTTCCCCATCAAGGAATCCTGAGAGATGAAGCCGTAGAGCCCGTATAAACGCGCCTTGAGTTCCCCTTGGATTCACTCGAATCCCATATCCATCTCCATATGGATTCGAAAGTGCCCACGGGCGCACTAGGCAGGGAAAATGTGATATTTGAAGGCCTACTGTGACAAGAAGCAGCTAATAGCACATAATTATATGCGCAGGTAATGCCTATTACGAGCGTAAATAGGAGAGTACGATAGTTTCACTATGCAGACAACAGCAAGCACTTTCACCCAACAGCGGGCAATGGAAAAACTGGGCCTACTTCACAACCAGCCTTTATCACTGAGTTAGTGGGGCTCTAAAATAACACCTAAACTAAGTTATCGAAACTGAGAAAACACATTTTATAAATAAATTCTAGACTAAAATCAGCAATTCAACGCGTCAATATATTATTGACGCAGGGTGTCAGCTAATGACAACGCACCAGTGCTGCTGAGATTGAAAACTGAAAACAAAAAATAATATAGCAGAAAGTGAATAAAAAGCTTGTTAATGTGAAATAAGTGCGCTTGAAATGTATATCAGAGTGTCATGTCTACACTAAAGCATTAGAAACTTATTTTGCCACTGTTCTGGTTATTCCTGAACTCCAATCTGGCGCCATTTCTGAACTCCAATCTGGCGCCATTTCTGAACTCCAATCTGGCGCCTTTTTTGAACTCCAATCTGGCGCCATTTCTAAACTCTAATCTGGCGCCATTCCTCAACTATAATCTAGCGCCATTCCTAAACTCTAATCTGGCGCCATTCTTAAACTCCAGTCAGGCGCCATTCCTGAACTCCAATCTAGCGCCATTCCTGAACTCCAATATAGCGCCATTCCTAAACTCTAATCTGGCGACATTCTTAAACTCCAGTCAGGCGCCATTCTTAAACTCCTGTCTGGCGCCATTTCTAAACTCTAATCTGGCGCCATTTCTAAACTCCTGTCTGGCGCCATTCCTCAACTCCAATCTAGCGCCATTCCTAAACTCTAATCTGGCGCCATTCTTAAACTCCAGTCAGGCGCCATTCCTGAACTCGAATCTAGCGCCATTCCTGAACTCCAATATAGCGCCATTCCTAAACTCTAATCTGGCGACATTCTTAAACTCCAGTCAGGCGCCATTCTTAAACTCCTGTCTGGCGCCATTTCTAAACTCTAATCTGGCGCCATTTCTAAACTCCTGTCTGGCGCCATTCCTCAACTCCAATCTAGCGCCATTCCTAAACTCTAATCTGGCGCCATTCTTAAACTCCAGTCAGGCGCCATTCCTGAACTCCAATCTAGCGCCATTCCTGAACTCCAATATAGCGCCATTCCTAAACTCTAATCTGGCGACATTCTTAAACTCCAGTCAGGCGCCATTCTTAAACTCCAGTCAGGCGCCATTCCTGAACTCCAATCTAGCGCCATTCCTAAACTCTAATCTGGCGACATTTTTAAACTCCAGTCAGGCGCCATTATTAAACTCCTGTCTGGCGCCATTTCTAAACTCTAATCTGGCGCCATTTCTAAACACTTGTCTGGCGCCATTCCTGAACTCCAATCTAGCGCCATTCCTGAACTCTTTTCCGAAAACTACTAAAGTGCATTTGCGAACGGAAAGACAGTTAAGCCTCGACATGAAAAGAAGAAAATAGCAAAATAACGCAAAACGAAACGCATAAAACATGCAGTAAGCTGCTGATTCCCTCAACAGGCTGCGAGACAGGCATCACTCACCGGCCTCCTTGCGCTGTTTCTACGCCTGCTCCGCCTGTTCTGGCACAGCACGGTGACCCGCTCGATCACAAAGAAGCAATAAATGCCAATCAGGGCTGTCAGACAGCGGTACAGAGTGCCCATGTGATCCTGCTTGCCGTCCGCCTCCTTGTGCTCGTGCTTGTGATCGTCCTCAGGGAACAGGGCCTGCGAGCGGTGAATGGGATTTGCTCAATTATGAACTGACAGAATGAATTTGTATGAATCTAAGGGGCGCCACAGTTAAAAACGAGGGCGCCACAAAGAGAAGCCTAGTCAAAATTATATCTCTTAAATTAATAGTATTGGCATTTAAAATATTGGCCCTATAAGTTTTCTATATTGTCTAATCGATAATAATAAACAAAAAATACGCAATATCAACGCTTTTTCACCCAATTTGTCTCAAATGTCGCAAAATGATTTCCCAGAAAATAATTAACAGCTATGCATCCCGTGCGTGGGAACGCGGATATCTGAGCCTAGTGATTGACAGCTAGCAACTACACGAGCTGCTTAAATGCAAATAGTAAAGAATTATTCAATACACACGTGCTAAAGGATTCCTTTCAAATCAATTCTAACACATTAGGTACGCTTTTTAAGGAAAAAGGCTTTGCTTAAGAATTTATGAATTTCGTTCATCTGTCTGAGAAAAAATCTCAGGGCATTTATTTTTCATTTTAGACAGCCTAGCTTTCGACTAGATTAACAGCCCACGGTAGTGTTTGTCTGTCTTTCTGTCTGTCTGTCTGTCTGTCTGTCTGTCTGTCTGTCTTTCTGTCTGTCAGTCAGTCAGTCTGTCTGTCTGTCTGTCTGTCTGTCTGTCTGTCTGTCTGTCTTTCTGTCTGTCTGTCTGTCTGTCAGTCAGTCAGTCTGTCTGTCTGTCTGCCTGTCTGTCTGCCTGTCTGTCTGTAGGGTGTCTATGGCAATCGATCTCAGCTGAGTACAATGAAGCATTGTGGGATTAAGTGCCAAAATGAATGAATTAGGGCTCGAACTCATAACCTTCCGGTACTAAGTCTCACACGCTAACCATTAGGTTAAAACACCTATTAGAGCATTTTAGTAAATCTAGAGGAGCTGAGTAGAGAAAAGAGGAAGTAACTTGAGGATCTGGGAAGTTTAGAAGCCACTCGCTTGTTAGTACAGCTGGGGATACATAAAGAAGACACAAACGCGTGCTAAAAATAGATCAAACATTTCATACCCCGGTTGAAAAACGAAATGAGATAAGCAATTATAAATAAATGGAACCAGACAGACGCAATGTACTTTTACTTCCAAGCGGCGCTTCCGCTCCGGATGTATCCGTCAATTTGTTTGAAAAGTTTAAGCCATTAAAAACGAACTCATTAAAAATGCTGCCAGACAGCTCAGAAAGTTTTGATGATGAAAACTATCTTTTAGAAGACAATTGCAAAGTCTAATTTAAGAGCCGGTTCTACTGCAGCAGCTTTTGGTACAAAGTAAAACTATCAGGTGCTGGCCAAAAAGGCAATAACTTAAAAACTAGGGTGGCTAGGCGCATGCAACCAGCCATACTGAATGAATAAAAGACTGAGAAAAAAACTGAAAAAGAAATACAGACGAATAGATTGTAAGAGCATACTAAAGACATGCAGACTGACATGTACAGACAGGGAGACAGCCAGACAGACAGACAGCCAGACAGAGAGACAGACAGAGAGATGGACAGACAGACAGACAGACAGACAGACAGACAGACAGACAGACAGACAGACAGACAGACAAGACAAAAGCAGCCAGCCGGACCAAACTCACGTGAGGCAGCAGGTGCAGGAAGGCGTCGCCGCTGAGGGACCCGACGGCCAGCGCGATGAGGAACTGCACCACCAGGGTGTAGAATCGGGTTCGCATTAGCGGCCGTATGAGAAATATAGTTGCCATGCCGCCCAGGCTGGTGGCCAGCACGGCCAGCAGGGAGGCGCCCCAGACCTTCCAGGTGCGCCCAGAGCTCGGCTTGGCGTGGCCGTCAGCCGCCTCGCTGCCGATTCCGCCGGCGCCGCGGCTGCAGGCCTTGGTGTGCAGCAGGTAGACCAGGGTGGGGCAGAGGTCCAGGAAGTCGGCCTCCGTGAGGCTTTTCTTTTCCAGGCTGGTCGGATACCAGGCCAGCATCTGGCTGGCTGTGGGGCACTGCGGGTGGGCGTTCAATGCATTCAGTGCGGCTCAGTGCTTCACTGCGCTGCCCTGCTTCCCCGCCACTTTCCAGGCCACTAATTCAAGACTCGCTGACCCCCCTGATCTGAATAGTTAAAGGCTGATATGAAGTATCCATACTTCTTTGTGGAGCCTCTCATTAAATTTAAACATTATTTAACTATACGAGCTAACAGTCCTTTCTGAAACACTATGATCTGTTTTCTGAACCAGTTTTAAACCATTTTTATAGCACTTTGCTGAAGTATTCCTATTAATTGAGGCCTCCAATTACTATTTTGAAATTATCGGGTCCTTCCTGAATCGTTTGTCATTTCCAAACCTTACTATACCTTTATGAATGGTTTTAAGTCACTGCTGAAGTCTCCAAGTCTCTCCTGAATCACTTAAGTCGTTTCTGAAGCCTCCGGGACCTTCCTGAATCACTTTAGTCATTTCTGAAGCCTTCGGGACCTTCCTGAATCACTTTAGTCCTTCCTTAAGCCTTCGGGACCTTCCTGAATCACTTTAGTCATTTCTGAAGCCTTCGGGACCTTCCTGAATCACTTTAGTCCTTCCTTAAGCCTTCGGGACCTTCCTGAATCACTTTAGTCCTTTCTTAAGCCTTCGGGACATTCCTGAATCACTTTAGTCCTTTCTTAAGCCTTCGGGACCTTCGTGAATCACTTTAGTCCTTTCTTAAACTTTAGGGACCTTCCTGAATCACTTAAGCCCTTTCTTAAGCCTTCGGGACCTTCCTGAATCACTTTAGTCATTTCTGAAGCCTCCGGGACCTTCCTGAATCACTTTAGTCATTTCTGAAGCCTCTGGGACCTTCCTGAATCACTTTAGTCCTTTCTTAAGCCTTCGGGACCTTCCTGAATCACTTTAGTCATTTCTGAAGCCTCCTATTTCTTTCTGAATTATATTCTATTTCATATCATGCTCTAAAATCACCTAAAAATGACAGAAAAAGTTTCGATTTTTTTACTGTAAAATCATTTTGACGGCTGGTGAAATGAAACATTTTACCCAATAAGAAAAGACTTTAACTAAGAAAGATTCACTTCACCTGATGAATACTTATTTGTTAGCAGCTACTCAATACCAGACACTTCTAAAAGGGGCTTTACAATATTTATTGAAACAATATAGACAGCCTGATGATAACTTTACAAGAAGTTCCACTCCTTACATCTACAAAAACAACAGAGCGGAAAAGTCACTGAGCGGAAGTTTGCAGCAGGAAAATACTGCTAGCACACTACCGACAAAATGTACCAAATCCTGACTCAAATCGTGCCTGCCTCAAATAAAAAAATTGCCCACTGAGCTAACTATAAAATCTGTGCATTCCGCGACAAAGACCTAAAGTAGCAAAATCAGCTGGAGAAATGATTAACCACGCGCACAAAGACTCGGTTTGGATGCAGGCAGACAGAAAAAATTGGGTCTAAATTTAAATCCTAGATGATTTCAAATAGAAACTTCTAGCCAAAAGTACATAAAAATCGTGACAAATTGACAGAGGGGCTGCATGGCTGCAGTAAATATTCGTGATAAATTTGAAGCATTCATTTCCGGAATGCAGGCCCCGCTCTGTCCATTGATATTTTCAAATTGTCTCGAGGTCTCAGTGTCTGCTTCCACTGTAGGGATTTTTTTAAACACTTTCTTTCCCTGTGCGTCTCCACCTTTCGTTCTCGCCCAGCCAAACCAACACCGGAGCGGAGGCAATCGGAGGCGAACCGATAAGACCGGCCAGCAACCATCCCCACTCCACTGAGCGTGGGCGGCGCTCAAACTAATCGATGGAGCCTCCAGAAACCCCGTCGGGCCAGCCGCTGAAGTGGGACTCAGCCACTCTCTCCTTGCCTGCCTTATGGGAGCGGTAAGAAGTAAGCCATGGCCAAAGAGAAAGGACGGTAGAATCGGCAAAGGAGGCTGGTTTGGTGGTGCAGAAAAATTCGACAGTGTAAATATGAAACAGCCAGCCCAGACATAGGGCAACAAGAAAAAGGGAAAAATCATCAAGTTAAGTTTTCCACACCCGCACAGGGCAGGCAGCCAAGTTGCGGGGATCTTAAAAATTAAAAAAGGCCTCGCTGGCTACTCGCCAACCAACGATACTAAAAATAGTGGGGCTGCTTGGCCGGAAAGAACTAAAAACTGAGGCCGATAAAACCAATTGGCTGGGGGTAACAGGCCGATACTGGTCTGAGACTGACGTGCAGTTGCTTTTAAATATACTTAGGGAACGTTTGTGTCTGCCATATTTTAGATACTACGAGCGCTCGTATCTGTCTATCTATCTATCTATCTATCTATCTATCAATCTATCAATCAATCAATCAATCAATCTATCTATCTATTCATTTATCTATATTTCTATCTAATAATCTATGTATCTATCTATCTATCTATCTATCTGTCTATCTATCTGTCTATCTATCTATCTATCTATCTATCTATCTATCTATCTATCTATCTATCTATCTATCTATCTATCTATCTATCTATCTATCTATCTATCTATCTATCTATCTATCTATCTGTAGTGACTGACGCGAGAGGCCGGCTTGTGCGAGAGACGAAAAGCTTAGCCCTCTAAGTGGGCGAACCGATAAATATATATTTTCAATAATTGAATTGAGAGCCGATCAAGCGAGGTGGGGGACGGGGCACACGCACTAATAAATGTACATAAGCGTATGAACGCAAGGCAGAATTGACCGCGCACGCTAACTGCGTGCTCAATAAACGCACTACATCCCTCCTCGAGTGGATTAAAAAAAGTGGGATAAAATTAGCGATAATCGGGGAGGTTTAAAACGCCAATGATACAGTAAGTCAATGTCAGTTAACAGTCAGTTTAATCCCCGCAAAGCAAATCAGATAGACTCAATGTCTCCTGAGGTCTGGCTCTTTGTAGCTCTTTGTCCCGTCTTTGGCTTGGCGCGGATGTGGTCTCGCGGCGATGGGCTCTGCCGGCTCGTTGGCTGCGTCGGGACTTTCTGGCCTGTCGATTGGCTCGCCCTGCTGTGCAGCTGACGGCTCTGGCAGCTTCTTGACCTGAGTACGTGCCGTCGACACGTCAGCACGCCGCGTTGCATTACCAAAGCGTCGCCGTGGACATCTGAGACTGTCCAAGGTGCGGTTTCGAAGAAGCTGTCCGTCTTTTGCCGTCGATGCTGTCGCCGAAGGACGCGATCACCAGGCTTGATTTGATGCTCTGCCGCTCGATTTCGCTGATCGCTGTATAGCTTCATCCTCTCCTTGGCCTTGCGATCCTCCTGGGCGATGGCAGCTCTGGTCGCCGTTACCGGTCGCGAGTGTCGAAGGCTGGGAATTGCGTCGTTGATTTGGCGGCCAAAAAGCAGGTTTGCAGGGGCGACTCCGGTAGCGCTGTGCGGTGTGCGCCTGTATGCAGCAAGGTATTCATCTACAGCTGCGGCCCAGTCCTTGCCTTCAGCAACTGTCGCGCGGATTGCCTTGTTGAGGCCCTTATTGCAGCGCTCGGTGGCGCCATTGGCCTGCGGATACAGTGGCGTGATGCGGTGGTGGTGAACTCCTTGGTCCTTCAGAAAGCAGGTGAAATCCGCAGAAGAGAATGGCGGTCCGTTGTCGGTTGATATCTTGAGCGGTTGACCGAAGACGCTGAACCATCGCCTCAGTACGCGGACGACGGCCGCAGTCGTTGTGTCGGCCAGGATTTCGCCCAGCGGAAATCTTGAAAAGTGGTCGGTGCACACCAGCAGAGACTTCTGATTGATAGGCCCGAGGAAGTCTAGACCTAGTTCAAGCCAAGGCCCTTCCGGTAGATCTGTCGGCTTTAGGGGTGTTGCTTTCGTTGTTGCTTCGCTGTTGCAGGCTGCGCAGCTGACGCAAGCGGCTACGAAGTTTTCTGTTGCCGAGCGCATGCCAGGCCACCAAACCTTTGTCTGAAGTCGGTCTAGTGTCTTACGCATGCCTTGATGTCCTTGATGGGCCAGCTGAAGGCACCGGTACCGCAAAGCTGTAGGTACAAATAGCAGACTGCCGCGCAATAGGAGCCCATCGTGCTCAGACAGCTCGTGTCGGACACCTCGGATGCTTCTTAGCTCCGCGTTGTTCGGGTCCCAGTTACCTGTGCGGATGGCATGTCGAGCGGCCTGCACCGTTGGGTCCTGCTCGGACGACGCTTTGATTGCTGCCAAGCTGATGCACACTGGTGTGGCCGCCTGGACGGCCATAGCTACGAATGCTGTATCGGCCAACTCGCCTCCGTTATTGGGTGGCAGTGGCAGCGGTTGCCGGCTGAGCACGTCGGATGGATTGCCGGCTCCTGGTTGATAGATGACGCTGAAAATCAGGTCCTGCAGGCGGAGAGCCATTCGCTCAATTCTGGGTGGTGGTCGCGAGCCGGTGCTGAATAGGGAAACTAGAGGCCTGTGGTCGGTGATGACTTTAAAGTGTGCGCAGCCGCTCAAGTAGTGGTGGAATTTCAGGCAGCCGTACTTCACCGCCAGTGCCTCGCGTTCAGTCTGGGAGTAGCGTTGCTCGGTGGCGCTCAGGCTGCGGCTGGCGTAGGCCACCGGTCGTGTTGAACCGTCAGGCTGGACTTGGGCCAGAATGGCGCCAACGCCCGTCGGGCTGGCATCAACGATCAGCTGGGACTGCAGCTCTTTGCTGTAGAATGCCAGTGCCTGACTGCTGGCTATCGTGCGCTTGATTTCGTTGAAGGCCGTCTCGTGTTCGTTGCTCCACATCCACTCTGCGCTTTTCTTCGTCAGCTCTCGCAGCGGCCGGGCCTTGTCAGACAGGTTCCTGATGAAACGGGCGACGAAAGTGACGAGGCCAAGGAAGGAGCGGACTTCTGTGGCGTTGCAGGGCCTTTTGAAGCAGTTGATGGCTGCGACTTTCTCCTTGCTTGGGTGGATGCCGGCTGCGGTGAGGCGCATGGCGAGAAAGTCGACTTCCTGCTCGGCGAATCTGCACTTTTCTGGGTTGCGTGTGATATTGTGGTTCCGTAGTCGCACCAGGCACTCACGCAGTCGCTCGTTGTGTTCTTCGATGTCTCTGGCGTAGATGAGGATGTCATCGTGGACCCAGCGAACCCCCGGAAGTCCGCTTAGGACGCTGGTCATCACGCGCTGCAGAATTTCCGACGCCGACGTGTAGCCCATGCAGAGACGCCTCAGCCGCATCAGACCCAGTGGGGTGGAGAAAGTTAGGAGCTCTCTGGACTCTTCGGCCACCTCGATTTGATGGAAGGCTTTGGCGACGTCCAGCTCGGAGAAGAATACTGATCCAGCCATCTCATCTGTCACTTCCTCGAAAGTTGGAATTGGCTGCTTCTCTGGTATGACGAACTTATTGGCCTCGCGAAGATCTTGGGTGATGCGTATGCGTCCTTTGTCGCTTTTTGGCACAGCCACCATCCTGGAGCACCACGCCGTTGGTCCGTGTACGCGCTCAATAATGCCTTGAGCTAGCTGTTCCTCCAACTCTTTTTTGACGGCGTCACGTAGGTGAACTGGCACACGTGATGGCGGCTGGCACATCGGGGTGGCTTCGGGACGGAGTTTGATGGTGACATTAACGCCTTTGACGCACCCGATGCCGTGAAATCGATCTTTGAATTCTGCTAGGATGCTCTCTAGCTGAAGCTTATCAGGCAGGTGTTTGTCGTTGACGCTTCTGGCTTTGGTGAGGCTAGCCACTAGTGCAGGCTTCGAGGCGACTCCAGGACCAACTTTCAGCATGCCAAGCTCTATACTGGTCTGTCGTCCAATAATGGGAGTGCAGCTGCTCCTGATCACGATGAAATTTGACTGCAGCTTGTGCTCGTTCGCTGTCACAATCAGCCTGACCTGTCCCTCCACAGCCAGAGGCTGGCTGGCACCGAGTGGAAAGACCCTGGTGCTGCAGGCTTCGAGCTTGGTACCCGGGGCGCTGATCTTCTTGAAGGTGCTCAGGTCAAGTACGTTGCAGCTCGCTCCACTGTCGATTAGTGCCCTGACTGAGTGGCCATTGATGCCGACGATGAATTTGGCGCTTTCATTCTTGTCCTCCAACGTGCAAAACACCTCCTCGATGGACTGATCTGCTGGCTCATTCGAGTCTTGGTCGAGTGCGTTGATGCGTGAGCGGCCACTGAGGCAGGCCTTAGCGAGGTGGTTCATCTTGCCGCAGTTGTCGCACCGTCTGCCTTGTGCCTTGTTGCAGCTTCTGTGTCCGGACTCGCCGCAGCGGATGCACTTGCCGCTTGTCTTGTGGGCGTTGCGTGACGTTTCGCCGCGAGGGCGATGGCGCAGTATGGCAATGTCCTCGGAGGCGTTGGTGCTTCTGGACATGATGGCGGCTTGTTTTTCGGCCGCTTCATGGGTCCTGGCCAGCTGAAGGGTGTCTGCTAGGCTGATGTTGGGTACATTCAGTAGTCGTTTCCTGAGAGTCACTGCGGCAGCCAGCCACGATTTGATCTCGGATGATGGACTGCCGCTGGTCGCCGAACTGGCACGCTTCTGATGCACTCCACAGTCTGCTGTACCACGGGTCGATTTGTTCGCCGTCCTCCTGGCTGCACTGCCGAAACTGGTAGCGAATGAACACTGTGTTGTCACGGCCCTTGAAATGCCTGCTCAAGGTCTCAATCAGTGTCGTAAGCGTCGCGCTTTGGCCTTCTTCTATTGTCTCGCTGTCCGAAATTTCATTGAGAAGATCGTTGATTTCTTTTCCTGCTGTGTATAACAGAATTTCTCGCTTTTGAGCCTCGTTTGTGATGCCACTGGCCGCTAAGAAACGCCTGAGATTGGCAGCCCATTCCTGCCAGCGCTTGCTGACAGTGTGTGGGTCTTGTGTGATGCTGAATAGCCCAGGGGGCGGTAATTGCAAAGTCATGGTTCGATATTGCGACGCCAATGTAGTGACTGACGCGAGAGGCCGGCTTGTGCGAGAGACGAAAAGCTTAGCCCTCTAAGTGGGCGAACCGATAAATATATATTTTCAATAATTGAATTGAGAGCCGATCAAGCGAGGTGGGGGACGGGGCACACGCACTAATAAATGTACATAAGCGTATGAACGCAAGGCAGAATTGACCGCGCACGTTAACTGCGTGCTCAATAAACGCACTACACTATCTATCAATCAATCTATCTATCAATCAATCAATCAATCAATCAATCTATCTATCTATCTATCTATTCATTTATCTATATTTCTATCTAATTATCTATCTATCTATCTATCTATCTATCTATCTATCTATCTATCTATCTATCTATCTATCTATCTATCTATCTATCTATCTAGCTATTTATCAATCGAATTTCTTACATACCAAAAAGAAGCCTACACTACCAACTAAAAGTACCTGCAACCGATTGACAGTGTGGCGCCAGTAAAAGTCCACACGCACTAATAAACTCTTTATTGCATATTCTTTCTATAGCACACAATTGATTAGTGCAACAGGGAAGAATAGGGATGCAGATTAGGCGCGCTAGTTTTGCATTTAACAACACCTACAACAGCAGTCTTATCTAAACGCCGCCCACCTAACTCGTGGCCAGGCAGGCAGGCAGGCAATAAAAAATCTTGCAGAGCAGAAAAATTACGCAAACTCGCCAGCAAAGGCGCACAGATCCAGCAACTGATTAAAATAAAAAGACAAAAAAACTGCCCGCAGCCGCCCGCAATCCGTGACAGATCGCACTCGGCACACTCGGTCTCAAATTGACACGAACTTGCGTGTAAAATACGTGAATGCACTATTAACCGGCCACCTCGGCAACCGCCTAGCCGAGAGTCACATGACTAGATAGCCAACAATTCGAACTGCGACCCCTCACTGGTGCCACACTGCACGGGCCGGTGTTCCAGTGTCGCGCAACCTTTCTTCTACTATATAGTAGTACTATTGGTGTAACCGACCTCCACCCCTACGAAACACGTGCTGCTCACGTGACTAGGCTTATGAATGATTAGACTGGGAGCCTACGGAATGGACCGAGTAACCGAAAAGCACAAACAGAGGTGATTTTTTTGGCTTGGGTTCAGCTTGAGCACTAGACTTCACAAAAATTACTGTCTTGCGCTTCCCTTCTAACTTCAGCTCCCATCCCATTCTCCCTAATGTCAGTTCCACTCCCATTATTCCTAACTTCAGCTCCCATCCCGCTTTCCCTAACTTCAGCTCCCATCCCGCTTTCCCTAACTTCAGCTCCCATCCCGCTTTCCCTAACTTCAGATCCCATCCCACTTTCCCTAACTTCAGCTCCCATCCCGCTTTCCCTAACTTCAGCTCCCATCCCGCTTTCCCTAACTTCAGATCCCATCCCACTTTCCCCAACTTCAGCTCCTATCCCACTTTCCCCAACTTCAGCTCCCATCCCACTTTCCCTAACTTCAGCTCCCATCCCTCCCTAACTTCAGCTCCCATCCTTCCCTAACTTCAGCTCCCATCCTTCCCTAACTTCAGCTCCCATCCTTCCATAACTTCAGCTCCCATCCCACTTTCCCTAACTTCAGCTCCCATCCTATTCTCACAAACTTCAGTTCCCATCCCATTCTCCCAAACTTCAGTTCCCATCCTATTCTCCCAAACTTCAGTTCCCATCCCATTCTCCCAAACTTCAGTTCCCATCCTATTCTCCCAAACTTCAGTTCCCATCCCATTCTCCCAAACTTCAGATCCCATCCTATTCTCCCAAACTTCAGATCCCATCCCATTCTCCCAAACTTCAGTTCCTATCCCATTCTCCCTAACCTCAGATCCCATCCCATTCTCCCTAACTTCAGATCCTATCCCATTCTCCCTATATCAGCTCCCATCCCATTTTCCCTTTACTGATCTCCCACTTGTCTTTAATAAAAAAGTGCAACAAGACTCACCTCGTCAGCCGCGGTCCCATTCGCACCAATGACTTTCTGATGCCCGCGCCGCACCTCCTCCTCCTCGCCGTGCTCATGCTCGTGCTCCTCAGCCGCGTGAGCCGCGCTGGCATTGTTCAACAGGCCGATCTGTTTCATGAGCCGCTGCAGGCCGTGCAGGCTGACAGACTTGTTGGCGTCGCCGTACTCCAGCATGATGAGATTCAGGTGCCGCCGGGACTGGCTGGTCCTGCGCACATTCGTGTCGCCAGTTGAAGAAGCTTCGGCAGCCGAGGCCGAGTGAAGATGCACGTTGAGCAGGACGCACAGCAGAAAGCAGAACAGGCAAGCCGCCGTTCTCACCTGCTGCCAATCTCTGGCTTTGCACATTTTTTCTGCTTTTTATATTACTAAGCTGCCTTTAGAAATTCTTGTAGACAAAAAAACACTGTCGACAGTCACACCGACAGCAGCGAGCTCGCACAGCCGACCCAGACAGACCCTCGCCGAAAGCAGCTGCGGTTTGGAATGCGGATGGCTGAAATGTGTTCGGCGCGAATTCGAAATTTAATAGAATTAAGAGCCACTTTTCTGCTTCTCGGCACTTTATGGGAGAGGAGATTTAAATAGGGGCCGATCCTGCACTGTCATTGGCTGAGAGATCAGCAAACCTAATTCTGCCCAATAGCAGCAGTAATTAAATAAGACGCTGAAAAAAAATCTGCAGAAAACTAGCCATTCTGACTACTGAGTGTATTCCACAGCAGCCTATGTAACGAGTAATATGTACTTGTTTAAAATCCTAATCGGAAAATGTTAAAAAAAAGCGGACAAAAAAGTATGAATTTAGTCTTAAACTATTGGACGGAACAAGAGTAGTTGAATGTCAATATTGTTGCCTAAATTACACACAGATAAAATACTTAAATGCAGAAAAACTTTTTACAGAAATATAATAACACATTTCATAGCAAAAAAATAGCAACTCTAAGACATAGCAATTTTACCTAAACAGAAAGCTAGCTACCCGTAGCTTTTTAATGATAAACTATATCAAGTATTTTTTTTAAATTAAGACACACCATCTGTCGACCAGATGTACAGCACACGGCACATCCGCAACCAGCTGCGCGGCGCATCCGAGGGCTGTGTACAGCCGCTCAGTCTCCCATTATCCCCCTTTTATTTCCTAGTCTAAATTATCTCTTAGGGGTGGGGCTCGAACCCACAACCTTCCAGTCACTTCATAGACCGATAACCCTCGATGAGGTCCTCAAACTGCTGCGTGGCGATACGCAGGGTGTCCCTGGCATCCGGCAAATACCGCTCGTAGTGATGCACGTAGGCGCCAACGCTCAACTGAGCGGCACTCTTGGTTGCGATGGGAACCAACCAGTCGACAACGGAGACGGAGTTGTAGGCCAGGGTGGCGCTAGCCTCCGAGCTGTTGGAGTCCAGCCAGTAGTCGACGGGGAAGGCGTTGTAGGCCACGGGTCTCAGGTGGGCTTTCAAGGCGTCGCATTCGGCAGATTTGGGTGCCCGAGTTCGAACTCCAGTCTGGGAGCGCAGGACGGCCACGGCAGCGATGGTGGCGGCTGGCCGGGGTCGGCAGCGGAGGAGGCCGGGCAGGTCGGAGGCGGAGGAGCTGCGCAGCAGGCTGAGGCCGGGCAGGGGGCAGCAGGAGCGGGCGAGTTCGGGCAGCTCGTTGGCGCCGAGTCTGCAGGATTTGTAGAGGCTGCGACAGGGCGACAGCAGCCGGGTCAGGTGGGTGGCAACCGACTCGTTCACCTGAGGGGGATTACAGGGTTCGATGCTCAAGAGAGTCCTAGTTTGCAGAGCTGCAACAAGGCTTTCAAATCCAAAGGTTCAGGTACATCAAAGGGCGTCCAAGTGAGACATTGTGAAGCTCAAAAGGAGAAAGAAATGAGTTTAGGAAGACACCGAGATGTTAAGGTGAAAACACCAAGGGGTTCAGGGAGAGACACCAAGGGGTTCAAGGAGACACCAAGGGGTTCAGGTAGAGACACCAATGGGTTCAGGTAGAGACACCAAGGGGTTCAGGTAGAGACACCAAGGGGTTCAGTTAGAGACACCAATGGGTTCAGGGAGAGACACCAAGGGGTTCAGGGAGAGACACCAATGGGTTCAGGAAGAGACACCAAGGGGTTCAGGGAGAGACACCAAGGGGTTCAGGAAGAGACACCAAGGGGTTCAGGTAGAGACACCAAGGGGTTCAGGTGGAGACAGCAAGGGGTTCAGTTAGAGACACCAAGGGGTTCAGTTAGAGACACCAAGGGGTTCAGTTAGAGACACCAAGGGGTTCAGGAAGAGACACTAAGGGGCTCAGGGAGAGACACCGAAGGGTTCAGGGAGAGACACCGAAGGGTTCAAGAAGAGACATTAAGGGGTTCAGGGAGACACACCAAGGGTTTCAGGAAGAGACACTAAGGGGTTCAGGAAGAGACACTATATAATAGGTTCAGGTAGAGACACCAAGGGGTTCAGGGAGAGACACCAAGGGGTTCAGGAAGAGACACCAAGGGGTTCAGGTGGAGACAGCAAGGGGTTCAGTTAGAGACACCAAGGGGTTCAGTTAGAGACACCAAGGGGTTCAGTTAGAGACACCAAGGGGTTCAGGGAGAAGCCTTAAAGGATTAAGGTGGTGACAACAATGAGTGCAAGAAATCGCCGAACCTTCATAGGCGATGCGTCCGGCGAGTTCCGATACAGCAGCGCGCAGTCGCTGAGGCCGGCAAGCCGACTCAATGCCAGCAGACTGTTGTAGTTCTGCAGCGGCGTGTCCCGGTCGGCCAGCACGCAGCAGTGCGCCAGCAGCTGCAGGCCCAGACTGTCCCTGACGCACTCGGCCAGGCGGGTGCCCAGGCCGGAGCCGGTGCCCCCAGCTAGGGAGTGGACGAGCAGCAGGCCGGAGAAATAGTCGCACTGCTCGCCAACTCGGCGAATGCAATCGTCTACAAGGCGTTCGGCTGACAGCGAGTCGTCCGAGGCGGCGTAGCCGTAGGCCCAGTTGTTGCCGCGGCCTTGCCTTCGTGTGTCAAAATAATTGAGCTATTTTTCTAACACAGGGATTAACGTCAAACTTTCTGAACTTTCCAAAACCGATCCCGGAGACACTGGGTTTTCCTCACAACATAAACCCTGGGAATACTCAGTTATTCATACCGAGAATTCCCATCACTAACCCCAGAAATTGCATTCATTAACAACTGGAAACCCCCGGCCATCATTAAGTGCAGAAATCTCTAATCCCTAAAACCCTGAAAATCTACTTTATTCACGACTATTATCCCAGTCAATAAAGACAGAAATCCCATTATTAACCACAAGAATCCTCATGAATCATGATCAATTTCGAGAATCCCTATCATTAACTTCAGAAATCCCCATGATTAACTCCGGGAATCCCCATCATTAACCTTAAAAATATCTATCATTTACATTGGGAATCCCTATCATTAACCTTGGGAATCACTATTATTAACCTGGGGAATCCCCATCATTAACCTTGGGAATCCCTATCATTAACATTGAGAATCCATAGTATTATCCCTGGGAATCCCTATCATTAACCTTGGGAATCCCTATTATTAACCTTGGTAATCCCTATCATTAACCTTGGGAATCCCTATCATTAACCTTGGGAATCCCTATCATTAACTTTGGGAATCCCTATCAATAAATTTCGGAATCCCTATCATTAACCTGGGAAATCACCATCTTTAATCTTGAAAATTCATATAACCTCCCTAGAAAATCTATATATTTTCCAGAAATACATAGGATTCAGAATGGGAGTTTTGAACCATAGCCGGCAGGAATCTCCCCTACATCCTAGACACAATGAATTCCTAAGAAAAGAAAAACAGCCACCTAGCAGTGACGCAAT
Organism: Macrostomum cliftonense; assembly: GCA_950096795.1. Taxonomy (NCBI): domain Eukaryota; kingdom Metazoa; phylum Platyhelminthes; family Macrostomidae; genus Macrostomum; species Macrostomum cliftonense. The sequence goes on along the minus strand of CATNEM010000301.1, from coordinate 1,275,076 downwards.
TGGCATCCGGAATCCGGCCACGCAGAGCAGGATATCTCCGGCAAAGCGACTGCACAACCTTGCGCTCCGAGTCCAC
>CATNEM010000301.1:1020000-1270000 GCA_950096795.1 Macrostomum cliftonense | reverse complement strand
TTAATAACTAATTTGCTAAAAAATATTTGAAATTATAAAAATTGTTCATTAAGAACCAACATGGCAAATAGTATTATAGTAGCCCTATTTCAACACATTGCCATGCAAATAAGCCAGGCATTATTGGCACAGCAAACAGTATTACAGTAGCCCTACAAAAGATTGCCATGTGAATAAGCCAGGCATTATTGGCATAGTAGATTGTGTTACAGTAGCCCTATTCAAACACATTGCTATGCAAATAAGCCAGGCATTATTGGTATGGCACTGTGCAAATAAAACTGGGCTTCTTGGCATAGGACCATGGGAATAAGCATCAGGGTATTTTATGCAATTAGGGTGCAACTTGAAACCAAAAATCCTGAGTTGCATGTTATTTTTGGGCATCATGCCATCAGATACAAATATTGCATTTGCTTTTTTCCAAGGCAAGATGCAAATGCAATTCTGCAAGTATAATTTAGTGTTTGGCATTTTCAAATTTCAAGCCAATAAGTTTTAGAAAAGTTACAAAAGTTATCCATTCTCTAAATTTTAATAAAAATTAGTCATTTTATAACTGATAGGCCTAACTTCCTTTGTATATAGATACAATATGCACCTAGGTTTTTTTATTTACACCTAGTTTTTATACTTCAAATGCAAGCTTACATGCACATTTTGGATAAAAAAAACCCCTAATAAGCACTGCCTCTTTACCATACATGTGCAACACCTGGCCAACCTGGCCAAACTGGCGAAGTGACAGGACTGCCAAGCAAGGGACGTGCAAAACCACCAATGTAAGTCGCAAAATTGCTGCTGTCAGTCACAAAATATAGAAGAAGGAATGTAGCAAAATGGAGAAGAATTGGAGAGCTTTAGGTGAAATTTGTTAATGGGGCCTTTTTTGGTCCTTTAAACTTTGACTTGAAGTAAGTCACAAATTTTCTTTTCACTAAGTCATTCCAGCTGACCAGATGCAAGCAATGTCACACTTAGACTATGACTAAACAACGTCGCACTTTTTGTCAGAAACAATGTTGCACTGGCTGGGTAAGATTCAGGAGGTTGCGCATATATGCTCTTTACATATAACTAATGCCCTAGCCTGTAGAATGTCTTCTATTTAAACCTAATTTTGAATATTTTTCATGTTGCTTTTTTACATTTTTTGTTTCTATGCCTGAATTTTAACTTAAGTCATTTTTTCTGAACATAAACAACAATAAAATATACAAAATCTAAATTTTTGTTGAAGATAATAGCTATTAAGAATGCATATAGATACACATGTAGACTAGACATATTACATAGCCTTACCAAATTAATCACAGATGTTCCAGCAAGTTCAGTTTGCAAAATTGAAGAACCCCTAACCATAATAACACACTAAAGCTAAAGAAAGTGCCCTACTAAACTTAAGCCGTGTGAATATATTATAGGCCTACTAGACTTAAGAGCAACTCTGTCTGAGCCTTATGTTTATAAAAAAGGAATAATCTGGCCTATTAATTTTTTGGCCGAGCATATAGGCGCCTATTGAAAGGCCTACACAATACTACAATTTTTTTAAATTTATTTAAAAAATAGCTATCCAAGGCCTAGGCTAGGGCTGGGCTAGGCCATCTTTGTGTAGAGCGAAATTGTTAAATGACTCTATAATCTAGGCCTATATTATTATAGGCTTTTTGGCTAAAATAAGTCATAACTATGATACAATTTGCTCCCCTTTGATCAGCATAATCTAAATTATTAATTTTTTAGATAACGCGCCTTACCTTACGGCTTACTATTTATTAGATATTGGGACACGTAGCTATCTGTCAAAAAATAGACGAAGCAAAAATTTTAAGGTTTTAGTCGTCATTGAGGTTCTTGTGTTTAAACAAAACTTATGTGATTTTTTGCTATAATATTTCCAAAAGTGCTCAATACAGCCTTTATAATCATATTAAAACTATTTTAACTAATTTTTTTTGCAAAATTTTACATTTCGATAAATTTTAATCAAAACATAATTTTTTAACTTAACTATGCTAAAGCAATTTTGCGGCTCTTGTATAGATTGTCGGTCAATAGACTTTGTTCTTTTGTATTAATATTCTGTTTCAATCGAATTAAAAATAGTACTAGCTCTCTTTACGGTAGTATTAAAGAACATTTTGATCCCTCAACTCCGCAAGTACACGCATCTTGACGACGTAGGGCATAATATCCCTAAGCATTCTTAAACTTTTGCCATTGGCATTAGGCCTATACTTCGTGAATTCCTTTTACAGAAATTTCACTATTTACTTTGTTTATTGTGATTTTCATGTTGAATGAAACGAATTTATACAGTGTATTTTTGGGCGTTGCACATAGGACATTAGCATTTTAGGCTTAAAAAATAAAATAAAATATTGCAATCTATAATTTTTTTGTTATGGCAACAAAATGCAGCCTATTAGTAAAATTCACGATAAATAAAGCTAAATAATGCTAAAAATTATGTAAGTTTAATCTTAAGGGACTGTTAAAAATATTTTCTCTAACAACTTTTTGGTTTACATCTCATATTATGTGGCTTTCTAGTAAATTTACATGCCATAAAAAGAGGTTCGCATGTCAAAATTCTCAGGAACAAAAAAATTCTTTTTTTGTCTTTTAAATCATCAGAAATTCAAAAGAATCACTAGTGTAAAAAAATTTCCACTTAATATTCAGTCATTTATCCTACAGATTTTTATTATGGCCATAAAATTTGGAAGTATTCATAAGTTTGAGCTACTATTTTTGTGAACTTACAAAACTTTATATTTTTTTACAATGCTAATTTCGCTGCCTGTTCGTGTTAAAAACTTCAAAATATTCCCAAACTTCAGGGTCTGCTAAGCCTTCTCCGGAACCTCAAGGCCAAGCCTGAGCAGGAGGTTCGCATCCTGACTCTGGGCTTGGACAATGCAGGCAAAACTACCATTCTTAAGGCCTTGGCATCTGAGGACATCAGCCATATCACGCCGACTCAGGTGAGCAGCGTGTTCAAATTCTATTATATTTTTATCCAAATGGGTAAATTCACAGTATAAATGTCTAATCTTTCGCTCCAGGGATTCAACATTAAAAGCGTGCAGTCGCAGGGCTTCAAACTGAATGTGTGGGACATCGGCGGCCAGAGGAAGATCAGACCCTATTGGAAGAATTATTTCGACAATACGGATGTGCTGGTAATAAGTGCAAATGGTTTGGCGATGCAAATACGATTTGAGACGAACTATGATTTGACAGCTTCAGACTATTTCCAACCCTCGACCCTAACAGATTTACGTGATTGACAGCTCGGATAAGAAGCGCTTTGAAGAGACCGGCGAGGAGCTGTTCGAGCTGCTGGAGGAAGAGAAACTCTCCGGCGTCCCCGTTCTCATCTTCGCCAACAAGCAGGACCTCATGGGCGCCAGCAGGGCTGACGAAATCTCCAAGGGCCTCAACCTCGTCTCCATCCGGGACCGGCCCTGGCAGATCCAGGGCTGCTCGGCGCTCAAAGGCGAAGGAATTCAACAGGGCCTGGAATGGGTGATGAACTCCGTCAACAAGCGCAAGAAGTGACGTCATCAGATTGCGCAATCGAATTTTTACTCACTAATGCAGGCCGCAAGTCAATCACAACAACCGATAAATCGAACACTTTAAAGAGAAATTAAACTGCTATTAAATCGTATCTGAAATTGGCGGGTAACTTGACTTTTTTCTTTTCACAATTAAAAATCTGTTTTGTCTTTGTAGCTACATTCTTTTTTGTTATGGCCAGATGAAGTATCCAAGGCTCTTTTAGCATTAAGCTGTTATTTGATAATTATTTATTTCACTTAATACTAAAAAATATTTCTCTATTAAGCCGAAAAACATTCCATGAGAATGATGCTCTCGCCTCTCTGGCAGTCAAATGGAAAAAAAATTATAATTAGCTGCATGAGAATTATTCATTACTCATCTTTCTGCCAATTACTTTATGCTGAGTCCTGCTTTCTCACTGCTTTTGTTTCTTTGGAAGAACTGTTTTTTGCTACATTCGTTTTATTAAATTTATAGAAGTTGAAGCTTTGCCTGTTAAAAATGAAAGTTTTAACACAATATCACACTGCTACTGTCCGCTATGAGTTTTCTATTGTCCCTTGGGCCTTGCCGTTGTGCTACTTGTAGAAGCAAATATGCTTTGGACTAATCTTCTTTTAATAGGCTGGACTCAAACCGTCCAAGTAGAACATTTTTTTTCTGCTAACGACCTTTCACTGCGTTCTATCCATTGCGTAATTCCTGTGTTTCCTCTTTTAACAAAAAAAACATGTTCGTTATTGTTTACGCTTAAAGAACAAAAACAATTGTTATTGAATTACCTCGACGTCACCAACTAGAAAAACTGTTATTGCTAAATAATAAATAGATTAGCCTGTGGCTGTGGCATAGTGGTTGATTTCAGACAGGTGCAGACAGGGAATCAAATAATCCCAATGTCTGTGAATGCTGTCCTTAATTACTAAATGTTTGTGTTGGTCTTTAACACCTTTCAAAGTTGATTTTTTACTCATAAATGATCTTCGAGGATCTGAATGGGATCTGAATAACAATACGAGATCAGAATATTCATCTTCTGCTATAACTGTCAGTGTTTACAATGAAGCTTACTGGCTTTTCCATTTCAGTAGGTAGTTAGCTATGAAAACTAATTAGACATTTCGCAACTGACTGCGTAAAATGAAAAGCCTATGCACGCTTGTACGAGTATATTGAGAGCTTTATTAACGCTTATACAAGCGTACACTGTATATTAATGCTCTTGGGTGTTCAAAACACTTCTTAGGTGATGCAGCCCATTGATAAGAACAGGCTAAAGGCTTATGTATTGCACAGTGTACTCAATGTAATTGATACTCTTCATACTGATGGGATTTCAAGCTTTGCCCCTGTTGATTTCAAGCTTTTGTACGCGGCAATATCAAATTAAAGTACATACTTTCCTCCCACTCATTACTCGAAGTCTTAACTATAATAGTTTGCATAAAAATCGAATCAGCTTGTTAACTGTGTCCCCCATAGCTGCACCATCCGTAGAATACCGCAAAATGCATTCCTCAGTCCTAATTCGCTGGTGATTATGCATAAATTCATATTGATTCGGCTGATAGGTAAGTGTACATTTACATTCATTAATTAACAAAAAATGACAGCCTTTTTATGGGGAATTCTTGCTCCACTAGGAGGAGCCGTCCTCAGTACAGTATATCCCCAGTATATAAACTGCTTCGCCCTTATTGTTCTTCCGACATGCTGATTCTTCTCCCTCCTATACTGTAAGTGTACCATAGAGAAATCTAACTACGCGATTTCCACGAGATCCCAAAGAGCCTTCTACCCTCTATCATTGCGGCCTATTCATATTGCAGACCCCACTCTACATGTACATGTACTCTCATCCAAGCCCTCCATTCACTCACGTCTCTTCCAACTCAACTACATGTAGTAGCTCGTATTTTTGATGGCGCAACACCTGTTCCTCCATCTACCCTTGTCTACCAGACGCATCCATTGCGTCACCTCTCTTCCTGATAGCATGCTCCCTCTCCAAAGCCTCAGTTTTGCTCATTTTTCAGACCTGGCTCCTAAAATTAACTTTTTTTCATGACAACGTGAAGATCCCGGTAGCCAATCGACTTATAGCAACGGCTTTGGAGGAGGATTTCATCCCCATTTTGAGCAATATATATATATATATATATAAACTAAACAGCGTGATGTTCGCCCTAAAACCTAAAATCTCTTTCGCTCCCACGGAGCGCATAAAGGCATGAGGTCCCGTATCTATTCCGAACTTAGTGGGCATTGTACCCGTGAGGCAAGCGGCTTTATTCCATCCATCTGAGGACCATATCAGCTCGACAGCGTATCAATGTTATTAATTTTATAGCTTCGCCTGATAATCATTATACGAGCGTAAATTCAATTTTCTCAAAGTTCCTCATTCGAGTTATCTGTGGCGTGCTAAGCCCTCCAAGAGTGGTGAAGCATGAGGAAGTTAGGGAAGGCTGTCGGAACAGCCCTGTCGGGTCCGCGTGCGTATCGATAGTGTGGTGTCTGTCTGCGCAGAGAAGCGTTGCATCCCCTAGATATATTGATCCTTGCCGCACTGAGCGTTTGGAAACTTACATGTTCAGAGCACATGTTCATCCGATATTACTCTTAGTAGATTACCATCTAGATTATTCCACGGCGGAAGAAAGGCATCCAGAGGCCTGCGGGCGTCAGCGTAGATTCAATGCGTGGCCTGTAGCTATGACCGTGTGGCTTGGAAGGTCCATCTGTTCCCTTCTCCCACAACTGATCGGCTGGAAAACCCCCTGGATACTACAAAAGACTGAAAAATAGTGCCCAAAATTGTGTCGAATTCAAGAAAAAATGAGACATTGTGTACAAATTAATGCTGTGAAAGACAAAAATGGGCTGGTAAAAACCTGGCTGCGAAGATGCCAAACGTTTAAACGGCGCTATCCCGAAATTTTATAGTCTTCTTCTTCCAGAAGCAACAGTTTGTTAAAAAAAACATACCCAAATTGGAATAGGGTATCAGGTGCATTATAAGTATGACTATTTATAGGAAAAAATAAAAAAAAACACTGTGCGTTCAAGCCGTACTAGCTGTGGAGCAAACACCAAATAAGCTAAACATCTCTAAATAGCCTCGCTCATCAGCTAAGTTTAGAAACTTCAAGCATTTAAACAAATTGAACCGCACGTGCACAGGAAAAATGTCATGTGACCATGATTGCTGTCATCGCAAGGCAAACAGATTTAGCACTGAAAACAAACCGGCAGATGGCAAAACAATTACAATGACATAAAAAGTGATACTTGTGTTAATAACATTAAATAACTTTTGGTAACTTCGTTATCCAGCGACTCAGCGTAAGCGTGCGACAAGGTGAATGCTTTGAATTCGCATCAAACTACAATACAAATATTCGTTGAAGCTTTTGAAAAATCCATTTTAATTAGACGTGGTATCTGAGTAACTGTTCAGCATGTGTCTCTCAGCTTTCAAGGTGGCAGCACTATCTTTACTTCTGTACCCCAAGCTCTCACATAGCGTTCTGCTCGAATCGAATGCCTCATCTTATCTGCGCTTCGTTGCTCAGCTCAGCATAAACGGTTGTGCGATGTTCGTGTACGACACGGGAGCAAGTGACGGTCCACACCTGGAAGTGGAGCCGCTTATGTGTGTTACTGACAGCTTCAGAAGTACAAGACCCAAGGTTGACCTAATACTGCGTCAGATGTACGTGAATGTTCCCGTGGTGCTGAGGGATGACAATATGCTCAAAGAGGCCAAGCGGCAGTTGCGTCATCTATCACCGAGATCTGTGAGTTTTGCAACGCTAACTGAGGTCAACGCATCTACTGACGCCAATTCGAGAGTTCGTTCTGTTGCTTTTATTTGGAGCCCGGACGAGTCGGTTGGAAATCTGAGAATTGTTACTGATCTTGACAGAAGCGCTAATGAGCTTGCGTAAGTTTTCATACAGGCTTTCCATTAAACATTTGCTAAAGGTAAAAGCAAAAAGATCTCTTTAACTCTGGTGTATTGTAGAAATGAACTGAGGCTATCTGCGGTCGAGTCTCTTCAGCGAGTCCGATTTTCAGTTTCTGTCAATTTTAACGGAAGTACAAAGCAACTGCGGTACCGAATCTCAGTGCAAAACTACAGCTTCTTCGACCCAACCGAGTACCGTTCCAGGTATAAGCGGCTGCCTTCATGCCGGCAACTCAGGTTTATTCGTTCCGTCAATCTCGAAAACTGCACCGCTCGAGTGCACCAGAGACTCGACATCAAGGGCCACTTTCTCATTGAGCCACTTCTATGCTTCAATATCACCGATTTGAGCAGCGAGTCAGTCAAGTACGACTTCAGCCGGGGCAAGTACTACCTTCGCTTGTCAATTTTGCTGCAAGATGATGCCATTTTGGATTCTGTGAGGGCTGAATTGTCTGATTTGTCACCTCGATCGGTGGAGTTTATGCGACTGTGGCTTGCTGACAGGTCGGTGAGCTCTGAGTTGCATAGCCGGTTCGAGATCGGGCCGTTGATGATGTCAGCGAACTGGAGGTCTGCTCAGTTACAGATGTTCTGTTCTTCACTGAGCGAGTGCAGCAGTCTAAGGTAGATGCATCGATGAATGTTTGGTTCTATTGATTCCCCAAATTCTCGAACTGCATTCGCAGCTGTTCACAATTGTTTTAGATTCGCATTGCACTCCGAGCCGGTTGACTTGTGGCGACATCTGAAGTGGCAAGTTATTTCGTTGGTAAAAAATCGTTGCGTGGTAAAGTCTGATAAAAGAGTGTACTCTTGGAGAATGAAGACAGTGGGTCGGTCGGCTGTTTGTTCAAGCTACAAATCGTGTCGTCACCTTCCAAGCATCCTTCAGTCTAGAATTGCTTCATTCGTAACATTTCGTGAACTTCTTGATGGCAGATGGTTTCTTACTATTCAGCAGAGGCTCAGCGGCGGCGTCAGTTTCCAACGGGCCTGGACTGAGTACGTGACTGGATTCGGCGATGACACCGACTTCTGGATCGGTATAATTCCACTGCCATGAGAGTCATTCAAAATCTTATTGGGAACGCAAATAAACTTTATTTTAATTTCAGGTCTCACATCGATTCACTTCCTAAGCGCTGAGGGTGCCACGCTCAGAGTGGAGATGAAGCTTTGGAATGGCACTGAGCTTCATGCGGAGTACGCAGGTTTTAAAGTTGGAGATTCAAGCTCTAAGTATCTGATGAGCTATAGGAAATTGGTGGCAGAAAGGTCCACCGTGAGCTGGGATGCCATGGAGCATAACAACGGTTCGCGGTTTTCCACAATTGACTCGGACAATGACCGGCGCAGCGAGTCATGCTCAGATGGCTACGGCAAGGGCGGCTGGTGGTTCAACAACTGCATGCACTTCAATCCGAATGGCGTGTTCCCTACTAGGGATACGTCGGAGGATGCGTACATGTCTTGGTTCTCGCGCCAGCGCTGGTTGCCGCTTCGCGAAGTTCGTCTTCTGTTGCAGATTTGACAAGAGTTGGAGGTTTTTAAACACACGCGTACCTCGCTTTGATGAAAATATGTATCAGTAAAAAATACTCAAAGCCAATCCAACTGTAAATCGCGAAATTAAGAACTCAAAAAAATTTTACTCAGCCAAAAATTCAAGCTGCACCATACCCAGACTGAAAAATTAACTAGTTCAAGAGTCTTATCAGTATTAACATCAACCCATTTGCGTTTGTACTTTTAAAATGTGTACCCAATAAACGCGAGAATGCCTTCGGTGATAACACCGATTTCTGGATTTGTGAGTCTTTGACATTCAAATTTAGACAAATAGGCAGCCAAAAACTCGACATGCAAGCATTGAAATGCTTCGATGGAAGACTAAAGACGATCTCAATTCTGATCGGAACCACATCGCTCGGATTTCGGATGGATGGGCTGCAGCATCAGAGCGGCAAGCTGCGCGTGTGCGACGACTAATCCGAATGCTCAAAGTGTTCTATGTTCGATGAGGGTGGGAAAAGTCATCAGAATCCTGGCAATGGGTCTACCCCTATTGCTATCCGGAAAACTGCCCGCCGACAAAAGCGCCAGATCGGGTGGCATCCACTGACGAGCCCGACGGCGTCAGGATGATGATGGAGGGGTGGCCAGGGTCAGCATGTAGCTTATGCAGGTATACTTTGCCCACGAGGAAGGGTTGACGAAGAAAATCGATCATATCTGCACAAAGGGCGTCAGCGCCATCTGGTGGCATCCGTTGACGAGCCCGACGGCGTCAGGATGACATCGGATGGGCAGCGAATATTACTAAATGCAGTGTGCTGTCCTACTGTGCTTGTTGACAAGGCTTGATCAAGAATTTTTGCCACTTTTGCATCTGGTGCTTCGGGATCGCCTGGTGGCATCTGTTGAAGGTCCTGACGGTCCGTCCAGATGATGGCTGATGGTCACTGGTGCTTGAATAGAGGCAGGCACATGTGGCTGACGTGTTGAGACCGCGGCAAGGCTCGGCAAGGGGATGGCTTGGGCGTGGGAGAGGCTGGAGTACAGGGGTGTCCGAAATGCATTGAAGTCAATGGGAAAATGGCGACCTTCCGGAAGAATCGTTGAATATCTTGACAGTCGGGGTGGTTGGCGACTCGGTTGATGCTCCTTCAGATGCGCAACAAAATTTTAGCCCGTGACCTGGAATTTCATGAGCCTGCGTTGCCCCGTTCGGGCACAGTGAAAAAAATTGTCAGGGGGGAATTCCTGTTAAATTGAATTACGAAGATAGTTTGTTATACTACGCACAATAAAGTAATTTTAGTTGACACTGCGACTCGATTTGGTACCCAAGATAAAGTCGAAAACAGTAAAAAATAAAGGCAGCAAAAATTTGTTTTTTTGTCTTTTTTCATAATTTGTCAAAGCTCATTTTGATTTTGACCGTTTACTAAATAAATGTCAATAAAATTAAATTAAAACTACTTACTTGAAGTAAACTCTTAAATACGCTTGCATGCGCTTTGGCGTGTGGTTAACTTCTAAAGAACTACATCTACGTTAAAAAGATGAATAATTAAAAAAAGTGATAGGTATTGGCGCAGCGGAAATCAATTAGTTACGATGAGATATTATCTAGAACCTATGATTGTTGAGCAATTTTAATTGAATTTGGTCTAGATAAAAATAAAATAAAAGCCTAAAGCTTTAATGAATGAACCATCGGATTGCTGTAGCTGGATCTGTGAGGACTTGCCCGATATAAAGTCCAACTATGTCGAATGGCGCTTTAGTTAGCGGGAAAAATCTCCCTAATCAGGGAGAAGACCTCTGGCTGCCTCTCATCAACGCGAAGACAAGCGTTCAGAGCCTGTCTCTGCGGCTCCGTCAGCGCCTCGCTGTGGTACACGCGCGCCCAGGGCTCGCCTGCAAAGTTGTCGCATTGATGAGCTAGCTTATAAATACAAAATTATTTAATTTTTTTCATTGGAATTGTCTTTGCTTTTAATTTTTCTGCATTATTCAATGTTGCTACTGTAAGTAGGAAATGAGTAACGACGAGCATGATGTGCTTTTGAGCTTGGAGCTTAAAGAACACGCTACAAAAATGCATCCACTTAATAAACTTAAACTTAATCTTAATAACAGATTTAAAAGTTTTAAATAGTTGCTGGAGGGCCCACTAAATGTCTGAGAAGGTTTTTAGCTAATCAAGATTGCTAAAGAGGAATTCGAGTACTGTGAATAAAGACTGAAACCACGCACCCTCCTTGATGGCGTCCCCCTTAGCAACCAACAGCTCGAGTCCGGCCGAGTAATCCAGTGCGCCACGGAGGCGCTCGGGGCGGCTGAGCTTGTGGCACAGCTTGGCCAATTCCAGCGCGTCAATGTCAGAGACGAAGCCTGCATTGAGTCAGAGATAGACGGATTAGCCTGTGAGCCTAGGCAGGTACTACAAACTGCTCGGGTTATCACAGCCACAGGTGTAGGTCTCTCACCGCCAGCAGGGCTGGGCAGCTGAGTGACGCACGCAGGCTCCCGCCCCATCCGGCGAAGGTACTCTTGGACGGTGAACTGGCCCCGGTCACACAGCTGATCCGCCAGCGACTCGGAGACACCCTGGTTGATCAGGATGCGTCGCATCGACTTCAGCGCCGACCCGTCGGTCCAGGTCTGGCGCACGGCCTCCGCGCCGGCCTCGTCCGACTCAGCCTTGCCGGCCAGTCGTAGCAGGCAGCCGCTCTGGCGGGCCACCAGCTCGCGCAGACCAGCCGACGCCGCTTCGCTTCCGTTCAGCAGTTGAAGAGCTTCGGCCACTTCGACAGCATTGCCAATGCAGCGAGCCAGCGGCCGGTCCATCTCGGTGAGAAACACCTTCACCTTCATGCCGTAGCCGCGCCCGGTCTGCTCCTAGAAGGATTAGAGAGCGCTATCGGATGGCCAATCATAAGTGACTGACTAATCAGACCCAGAAATAAACCGGGCCGGCCAACTCACGATGGACTCGGCCAGTGTCCGAGCCTTTTCAAACGTATTCATGAAAGCCGCCCGGCCGAACTTGACGTCCATCACCAGAGCAGAGATGCCCTCCGCTGCCTTCTTGCTCAGGATGGAGCTGGTGATGAGCGGCACCGACTGGATGGTGGCGGTCTGCGACCTGGCCGCGTACAGAACCCGGTCGGCCGGCACCATGGCCTCAGTCTGGCCGGCGATGAAGCCGCCAACGTCGGACTCGATGGTGCGTCGCATTTGCTCAGCAGTGAGGCTGGCATTGAAGCCGGGCACGGATTCCATCTTGTCGATGGTGCCGCCTGTGTGACCCAGCGATCGGCCGGAGATCATCGGCAGCTTCAGGCCGAGGGCGGTCAGCGAGGCCACCATGGGCGGGCTGACCATGTCGCCGACACCGCCGGTGCTGTGCTTGTCCACCACCTGGCATGGGTTAGAAAACTAAAACAGTATTCCAGGAATATCATCAGCTTATCAGTGGTTTGAACCGGACGCACCAGCGGTCGAAGCTCATCAGGCCAGGACAAAGTCTCCCCGGACGCTGTCATCGCCGAGGTGAGCTGAACTGTCTCCTCGTCGTCCATTCCCTTGATGAAGATGAGCATGAGGACTGCCCCGATTTGCTCGCCAGAGAGCTTTCCACTGCTGACGAGCTTCACCAGGAGGTCCACATCCGCTTGGCTCCACCGCTTTCCATCGAGTTTTTTCTGCAACAGTTCGCTGAATTCGAGAAGCATGGTAGTTCCAAAGCCGCCTGCACTGCCGAGAGGTTAATCCAGGTTATGAAAGCCGCTAATTTATGAGAAAATCTGCTTGTTTCGCAGCCCGGTCCGAGTCACCAGAAGTCGCGATTCTTATCGACGAAGTTCGCTGGGCTTTTATCTGGATTTCGGGCTGCATGGGGTAGGCAGATTGGTTTGTTTCTATGCTTAGTCTGGCTCCACCCAGCCCTGCGTAAACAAGTGCGTGCGACGTCTCCACTACAAACTTGTAAATTTTAGTTTCCTAGCTTGGTATGTCAGATGTTAAGTTGAAAAAATTGGCTCAAAAATATTTTGTCTGCTTGATTTTACAATGCAGAAAGTTTTTCAGCGTTTTGACGCTGCACTGCAGTGGACACATGCGCACTTGTCCAGACAAGATCAGACAATTATACCGCTATAATTAATACTACGCTCGTATGGATACAAAGTACCCAGTAATACTAGTCCCAGACTAAGCTCCAACCTTTCATACCCACTAGCCCAGACTGTACTAAGAAAACTGCCTTTGTTCTCGAGCTGTGTAATTTCTATTAAATTAGACACGTGGCAGCTTTACACTGCACACAAAGATGATGAGAATACGGCAGTGCGCACCAGCCCACAGGTTGGGACTGAAAGATTGTGTCTGGACGCTCCGCTATTGCGTCTTCTATAGGTCCAGGGAGTTGCAATCTGAGCATAACTGACAGCTGCATAAGGAAAACAAAACTGTGCATCTGAGCTCAGAGAAAATTTTTTATTTAATGTTCAAAGCAAGAAAATTACGCACGTATTTCATAAATTAGTTTCCGGAAACGTGTCTCCCGCTATAGAAACAACCAGATAAGATACAATCAGGTTTGAGCGGCTTTTACTGTACTGAATTAGCCTGAATACGAAAAACAGCTTTTCAAAAAGGCTGAACTTCCCACTAAACGGCCCCAGATAAGGGACAAGTGTTAAAAATCTGAAAAACATGCACTAATGTACAGCCGCAATTTACAGTAAAAGAGAACTTCCACTAAATTACGGTTTTTCACTCATTTAAAGCCTCTCACTTAACGATTGCAGGCCCCAGACAGCCCCCAACAAAGGTGCATTGCTACCAACATAAACAAGCATGCGTAAATGTACATGCAAATGTACACTGATGCCTAGTCTTCAATTCCTGGAAAAGAGAAGTTCAATATTACTGCCTTAATTTGACCTGCTCAGGCTGATTTTGGAAAATCTATTGCGCCCATTGAATCAAAGTAGTAAATTTAATTCATCTCATAGTCTTATTGATTGGTTCCACTAGAATAAGTTTCTAGAGATTTTTGACTGATGTAGTACAGTACATTGTACTGGCAAAATACGAGCGTACGCAGCGTAGGGATCAACGCGATTCTAGGATTACAGTCGGCTGGCCCAACTTGTACTTAAACCTGAATTCAAAAGTGCAAGTGCACTCGAGCCACTAACGCAAGACAACTAAAAGAGCTTTCATTGAATGATTTACGCAAACGTCTTGAATAGACTTGTTAAAAAATTACAAGATACTAGGCAATGTGGCACCTCTAGAGGCCCTCTCTGTCAGCTGAATTTCAAATATTTGCTTGAATTTTGCTGTTTGTGTCTTCACCTATTAAAAATTCTCCTTTTTATAGGATTGAGTAGTTTGAGATCACATCTAACCTGTTACAGGTGTGGGAGCTTAAAGTTTCCAGATAAATAAACGAATTCTAAAATAAACTTTGATTAAATAAAATTTTTCTTGTCCAATTTTGTACAGTCAAAAACAATTGGAGAGAAACAAAAAAAAACTGCAAAAATACCGCGTCGGAGATTATCATATATTTGATTAGCAATTAGCAGTTACATTCAGACTATAGGGCAAGCAAAGTACACACTGATCAATGATTGGCAGGTGTCAGACACTAAGCAAGAATTAACGGAAGGGGACCTCGGCAAACTGAGCGGATGCAGTCAGCAGAGCAGAGCAGCAGGGCCTGACCAGAACAGGCTGGTCCCTGCCTGACAACGGAAACAAATAGCTAACTAAATACAGAAAAAATAGGTTGGCAGCTAGCGGACACAAATGCGGCCGGACACTCAGTTTGCTGACAGACAGCTATTTACACAGCAGGGGTAAACTTGAAGCTAAAACTAGCTGAACAATTGAGAGCTAACAGATACGATAGGAAATCTAGACAAGAAACATAGTTACCCAAACATAGCGGGTGAGAAAATCTACTTAGCAACAATTTGAGCGAGATTTTGATTAGTTTAAATAAATAGTCCAGTCACACCAACAGTACTGAAGCGGACAGGTTAGTGTGGAAGAGGACTGCACAGACAAGATCAAAATCGCACAATACAGTGCCTGTTTACATTTTCCATTGCTTTTTAACAGCGAATAGAGATAAAATCTACCGTAAATTCAATTCACATCGGAGGCTGAAAAGCACCAAGTCAATGAATTGCCACTCAGACAGAAGTAACAGGTCCAGTTTTTACTGTACTATACTTATGCCACGCAATCAAACACCTGAGAGATACCCCAATTAGACACCGAACAGATGACTCAATTAGACACCTGACAGATACCTTAATTATACACATAACAGATGCTTAAAAAGACACCTGACAGATACCTCAATTAGACACCTGACAGACACCTCAATGAGACACCTGACAGATACCTCAATTAGACACCTGACAGATACCCCAATTAGACACCTGACAGATACCTCAATTAGACAACTGACAGATACCCCAATTAGACACCTGACAGATACCTCAATGAGACACCTGACAGATACCTCAATGAGACCCCTGACAGATACCCCAATTAGACACCTGACAGATACCTACATTAGACACCTGATAGATACCCCAATTAGACACCTGACAGATACTCCAATTATACACCTGACAGACCTCAATTAGATGCCTGACAGATACCTCCATTAGACACCTGACAGATATCTCAATTAGACACCTGACAGATACCTCAATTAGACACCTGACAGATACCTCAATTAGACACCTGACAGATACCTCAATGAGACACCTGACAGATACCTCAATTAGACACCTGACAGATACCTCAATTAGACACCTGACAGATACCTCAATTAGACATCTGACAGATACCTCATTTAGACACCTGACAGATACCCCAATTAGACACCTGATAGATACCCCAATTAGACACCTGACAGATACTCCAATTAGACACCTGACAGACCTCAATTAGACGCCTGACAGATACCTCCATTAGACACCTGACAGATATCTCAATTAGACACCTGACAGATACCCCAATTAGACACCTGACAGGTACCCCAATTAGACACCTGACAGATACCTCAATTAGACACCTGACAGATACCTCAATTAGACACCTGACAGATACCTCAATTAGACACCTGACAGATACCCTAATTAGACACCTGACAGATACCTCAATTAGACACCTGACAGATACCTCAATGAGACACCTGACAGATACCTCAATTAGACACCTGACAGATACCTCAATGAGACACCTGACAGATACCTCAATTAGACGCCTAACAGACACCTCAGTCGGACGTTTGACACAATATAAACTCCATAAGCTAGTCAGGAATCTACCATACCTGCCGGAACCTGACGAATACATAAAAATTAAGTCACGATTAAGTAAGAATGCTACACTATAAGATTGCTACTTGTCAAGCAAGCAAAAATCAAGCGTGAACGCACTAGAAAATGCTGTTCCAGAATGGCACAAATTAAAGAGTGGCCGCAACCAAGGGGGAAAATAGGGGGGGGGGGCGCTAAACGCCCGCCACTCGCTTCGCCAGGCCGACCGACTCCAGCACCGGCACCCCGCTGGGCACCGTCAACTCGGCCGTGCAGCCGCTGCCAACCTCCGGGCACGTCGCCGAATCCATTGCCGACGCCTTCAGATTGCAACGCCGCTCCAACTGCTGGCGAAGGCGCCGGCGCAACTGACGAGTACGTCGATGCCGAACTCGGCGAATCACGCGGACTGCGGCGCCTGGCTGCCAGCGCAGACCAGCGGAACCGCTGCGACTGCCGACTCCGGAGGAGCTGCGACATTCGGCCGCTGCGTGTCTGCAGGATCGAATAATTTGTTGGAGCGCTCGTCATGGGGTTGCCAAACGCGCCCAGGGTATTTAGACTGGGAGTTGGGTGTTGGGACTGGGAGCTGGGGTATTGGGACTAGGAGTTGGGGTATTTGTACTGGGAGTTGAGGTATTGGGACTGGGGGTTGGGGTATTGGGACAGGGAGTTGGGGTATTGGAACTGGAGTTGGGGTATTGGGACTGGGAGTTGGGGTATTGAGACTGGGAGTTGAGGTATTGGGACTGGGAGTTGGGGTATTGGGACTGGGAGTTGGGGTATTGGGACTGGGAGTTGGGGTATTGAGACTGGGAGTTGGGGTATTGGGACTGGGGGTTGGGGTATTTGGACTGGGATTTGGGGTATTGGGACTGGGAGTTGGGTATTCGGCCAATTCGGGACTGGGAGTTGGGGTATTGGGACCGGGAGTTGGGGTATTGGGACTGGGGGTTGGGGTATTTGGACTGGGAGTTGGGGTATTGGGACTGGGAGTTGGGTATTCGGCCAATTCGGGACTGGGAGTTGGGGTATTGGGACCGGGAGTTGGGTATTGGGACTGGGGGTTGGGGTATTTGGACTGGGAGTTGGGGTATTGGGACTGGGAGTTGGGTATTTGGCCAATTCGGGACTGGGAGTTGGGGTATTGGGACTGGGAGTTGGGGTATTGGGACTGGGAGTTGGGGTATTGGGACTGGGAGTTGAGGTATTGGGACTGGGAGTTGGGGTATTGGGACTAGGAGTTGAGGTATTGGGACTGGGAGTTGAGGTATTGGGATTTGGAGTTGTGGTATGGGGACTGGGAGTCGGGGTACTGGGACTGGGAGTTGAGGCATTTGTACTGGGAGTTGAGGTATTGGGACTGGGGGTTGGGGTATTGGGACAGGGAGTTGGGGTATTGGGACTGGGAGTTAAGGTATTGGGACTGGGAGTTGGGGTATTGGGACTGGGAGTTGGGGTATTGGGACTGGGAGTTGGGGTATTGGGACTGGATATTTAGCGCTGAGGATCAAATACTTTACTCACTTGGCCATGGCGTCGCCATCGATGGTGGCCAGGCCGCACTGGCAGTAGAGGGCATAGGCCGGATTTCCCGCCCCGGCGCCGACGCCGACTTCGCCCAGCGCTGGCGGCGCCGATGCTGCCGAGCCGCCGGCGGTTTGAGCGGCCGGGACGCCGGCGATTCGATGCCGCCGCTCGTGACGAGCGAAAGCATCGCCACAGCAGGTGACGTAGCGGCAGGCCGGGCACAGGTGCTCCCGCTGGTAGTGACCTGCGGGGGCGAGCGATTTCAAGCTACTGTTAGTAGGCTGGATAGCTTAGAGAATAAAAATATCTAACAGAACTAGAAAAAATTTAATTTAATAAGAATAAACGATATGTAGCGTAAATAACTATTAGGAGCATTAAGTCGCCAGGCACCAACCAGGCAAGCACATGGGCCGGTGGCACTCCAGGCACAGTTGCTGACGCCGCACTTTGAATTTGAGCTGGGCGAGGCCGCACAACCTCGAGGCCGGAGCCGCGTTCAGACTGCGCGCCGAGTTCGGAGGGCGGGACGACGCGGCTGCAGCGGCAGCGGGGCCGGCGGTGCCAGGCGCGACCTCGGCCACGGTGAAGCATTTGCCGATGTGGGCGGAGTCCGTGTGCCGCTTCAGGCCCTGCCGGCTGAGAAAGTGCAGCCGACACTTCGGGCAGTTCGCGCCGCCGCTGGGCTCGGAGCTGCCGTCAGCCAGGTGGGCGCGCAGGTGCACGTAGTAGGAGTTGAGGGACTGCGTTGCTGGGGCGTTGCCGGGGCCTTCGGAGGATGCGTGGGAGAAGACATCGCGTGTCGGCAAATGCGGTGAAAATTAACGATTAATATGGACCCTCTAGAATGATATCACAAGGATAAATATCCTATCCAGAATGATGCCATAAGGAAAATAATCCATCCAGAATGATGCCATAAGGAAAATACTCCATCCAGAATGATGCCATAAGGAAAATACTCCATCCAGAATGATGCCATAAGGAAAATACTCCATCCAGAATGATGCCATAAGGAAAATACTCCATCCAGAATGATGCCATAAGGAAAATACTCCATCCAGAATGATGCCATAAGGAAAATACTCCATCCAGAATGATGCCATAAGGAAAATACTCCATCCAGAATGATGCCATAAGGAAAATACTCCATCCAGAATGATGCTAAAAGGACAAATATCTCATCCAGAATAATAACATAAAGAGAAATATCCCATTCAGAATAATACCAAAACGATAAATATCCCATCCAGAATAATACAGTAACGACAAATATCCCATTCAGAATAATGCCATAACGATAAATATCCCATCCAGAACGATACCATACGGATATCCCATAGAGAATAAAAGCATAAGCATAAATATTTATCGCGAGAATGATACAATATGAATTTTGATAAATATCCCATCCAGAATGCCATAAGGATAAATATCCCATCCAGAATACCACAAGGATAAATATCCCATACAAAACGAAACCTTTAGAATCTGGAAAATCCCAAGATAACGTTCACGTCTCAAACAGCAAAAACCAACACATCCCCGCCAGCCACCTACCTGACTGGAAGCGAAACACTTTCAAGCAGAAGGGGCAGATCAGCTCGCCGCTGCAGGCGTGAAACGAGTAAAAATGCTGCAGAACATCGGCGTGGCGGGAGCTCCGGTGAGAGCAGAGTTCGCACCTGTAGGGCATGTCCCGCGGCGGGTGCGTGGCGTGCAGGTGGTCCGCCAGCTGGGCGTCGGTGTCAAAGTGCAGCTCGCAGATGCGGCAGACCAGGGCGGCTTGGTCCAGGTTGTCGGCGTGGGCCCGGCTGAGGTGCCGCTGCATCCTGGCTGGCGTGGCGAAGCAGCGCAGGCAGTGCTGGCAGCGGGTGTGGGCGGTCAGGCTGGCGCGCAGCAGCCTGGCGCTGACCAGATGCTCGAGGACGTGGGCGGCGGCCGCGTCGCCGCGCGGCAGCTGGGCGGAGCAGACGCAGCAGGCGTAGACGAAGGGCCCGGAGGCCGGCGGGGTGACAACGGTCTCCAGGGGGTCCAGCTCGCGGCAGTAAAAGTACTCGGTGTAGTCGATGTAGTTGTTTTCGTTTTCAATCACCGAGTCGTAGGTTGCCGCCGGCGCCAGCGGCTTCGTGGCGCCAGGAGCCGGCGCTGGCGCCGTTGGGACGGCGCGGCCGTTGCTAAGCAACGCCTGCTTGACAGGCGGGGAGAGCGGCTTCGGCGGCGGCGAGGCGCCCAGGCGAAGGGCGGAGCTGACGCACAGGCCGCCGGTGGACTTGCGTCCTCGGGGAGTCTCTTTAAATCGACGCGAACGGACAGAAGCGGCGGCGGATGCCGGACCGGCCGTGACGGTGCAGTTGAGCGGCACGAAGCCACCCAGCTTCACGCTCTGCAGGCTGCCTGCATAGTTCTGCAGCTGCTGTTGTTGCTGAGAGGGCAGCTGGGGTTGCTGACGCACTGCTGGCATTGGCATGGCAACAGCCGCCGCCGCTGCCACCGTTCTGGCTTTGATGGCCGAAGCCGCCGCTACTAGGGAAGCTGTGACAGGCGCTCTCTGGTGCTGCTGAACCTGTTGCTTGCGCCGCCGCTGTTGAGACTGGATTTGTTGATCGTCATCGTCGGAGTCGATCACAATGACGGACTCGTTCATCAGTTGCGACGGCTGCAAGCCATCGAGTAAGCAATGTTTTTTTATTTGGAAAAGACTAGTGCATGTGCATTGCACATACAAGTTATGTATGTGCATTGCTACTGATGAACAAATAATACTACTGCTAGTAGCCTGACATAAACTTTAAAAAAATTTAAAGATTGAGTAATTAAACGAATACCTTACTTTTTGCAGTTCTATCTCTGTTGCATTTAGTTAGCCTCAACTAAAGCCTAATTATAGATTCTATTAAGTCTCTCAACTTCATACTTGTACTATTTATTATCAACACATCAACACTGTTGCAGTGGCATTTGAAGCCAGGTTGTTAATTACAAATTGACCTTTAAAGAAATTTTGTAGCCTTTCACCAAAATTTTACTAAAATGCAAAAATACAAAGGTATTAATATGAAATTTAGTACTATATTAACCTTTTGCTATTTATAGGACTGTATTTCTATATTTTGATTGTTTGGGACTTGTTTGAATTCAAAAAGTTTTTAATTTTAGGGATTAATAATAAAAGAATTTCTATTTTTCTAAAGTCATTAGTTAATACCATTAGTCACAAAAAATGACAATAATCAAAGGTAAGGCCCACTAAGGAAGCTTAATTTGCTAATTTAATGATATAATTATTTGTATACATGCCTAAATCCAATTCAAGCCATATAAATTAATTGATAGCTATCTTATGTCTATGCATAGAACCTAGTCCTAATAGATAAAAATCAATAAGCCTATAAAAATTTATAATAACTATAATGTATTATTGGGCCCAAAAAATCACTCTTTAGTAAAATAAAATCACTCTTTAAAAAAGAATATAAATTATACCTAGACCTACCATGTTATAGCCCTGGATGTTATGAATGAAATAACACCAAACTTTTGAAAATTTATTGAATAATAAAAAAGTTATTGAGATTTTTGTGTCGAAAAAATGGTGTTTTTTCCTATCTCCAATGCACTAGCAAGTGAAGCCATTTTCATGCAAAAAAGGCATATTTTTCAAATTTGAAACCTTGTAACTTTTTTATTCTATGGCTGATTTTAGTGCTTCAGGTGTCATTTTGTAGCATTTTATTGCTACTTTATGCTTGCTTCCTTTGAAATGCACAAATACTCTGTGTGTTTACAATTTTTTGTATTAATTGTAAAAAATATATGCAGTTCATGTTTGTTCCATAGTGCTAGTTTTTGCCATTGCCAGTGTATATCTCCCTTTCAACTTTTCCTTTTGACTTTAAATTGTTTTCATAACATTTTACTACTTATATGTTATTGTTTCCTATGGTTTTGTGTTAAAAAACTTGTAGGATATTCCAAATAGGACCCATATTATAGGTCTGTTTCCACTTTTTAGCAGTTTCAAGCCAAAGGCCAGATCCAATTTACTCTCTATGTTGCTAGTAATATTAATACTAATTTACTAACACCCAAATTACTGATGCCCATGATGTCACTGAGTGGTATACCAGATGTTAAGTGTCAGGGTAAAGCGACAAATGGCCTCATGCTTGCTACCTTGGAGGCTGGGCAGGTTCAATGTCTGCATGAGCAACTGGATGAAGCTTGGCAGCTAGCGCAGAGCATGACCAATGAACTGAAGGCAGTGTGTGCATCCAAGCTGGCTAAGAAGCATCGCCAGAATGCTCAGGTGGTTGCTGCTGCTCAGCTGCGCATTGGCTCATTGCAATTCAAAGCATGAGAGATGCACAACCTGCTTTCTATTGCCAACAGTCGGGTGAGATGCATGAACTAGTAATTTGCTTTTAAATTTTAGGAATTAAGGATGCAAAGTGACATTAATTCCAGCTTCAAATCACACTTTAAACACCAAATCAGAGCCAGCAGCTGCAAGCCACTATCAAAGCTGGCCAGACACGTGTGCTGCAGACGCAGGAGAGTTGGCCTACTGGTGGCCAGCAGTACACCAACCGTGTCATTGCCACCTTCATGAACCTGGTGCTAGAGCTCCACGTCCCTGTCCGAGCTGTGCGTGACACTATTGTCACTATCATTGAGCAGTTCTGCGAGTGGCAGTGGCGATAAGCTGCCATTGGATTTGCTAACTAGTGCAGTGTCATATGGCATTGGCAACAGTCTCGCCAAGGCGAAGGCCATGGAGAGCATCCTCCATGCGTCCGAGACCAACCAGCCACTGACACTGATGACGGATGCCACAAGCAAATGGGGCAATCAGTTGAGCATTCTGCAGGTTTGTGTGGCACATTCACAAGCTGTAGTTGTACTGAGAATTTTATATTTATAATGATAATGCATCCCAACTCACCAAGGTTGACACTGGAGATGGCCAGGTCAGGCTGACGCTCTGACAGGTCAAAGGTGGCACAGTGCAGATGTTCACACGTGAGAGGCGAGATGGACACATTGATCAACCAGGTCGTAGGTGCGCTCTGCGACATTCTGTACAAGCCCAAGTGTACATTTTGCCTATCTACTCAGTGTATTTGCATGTACACATGTACCAATACAGTCCATTTTCACCCAGTGTGGGAGGGACCAGCTGAAATTGCTTCTAGGACAAAGTGTATTATCATTGACTCAATCATTTAAAGAAAAAAACTGGGAGTTGACTCTTTTCTAAAAAATTTTTTTGCCAATTTTCATGTCTCTTATGGGGATTTACATGTATTTGATGATGTCTGGAAACCATATTGTGGGAAGGGTTAGAGTCATTCTGCTTAGCTTAAAACTTTCCTCTTGTCACAAGAAATGAACAGAAAAAAGAATTAGGGAATCGACTCCTTCCATTCAAAAGTTATGGACTTTTGAAAATTTATATAGTACATGTACATGTACATATTTTTGGTAATTTTTTTTAACCTCAAATGACCTGCAAGAAGTTCCCTATATGCATTGTGTAACAATTTTTACCAATTATGCACCCATTGGCTGAAAAATGAATTCTCCTGAATCCACTTTTTCACTAAAAATTGGCACAGTTTTGAAAATTTAGACACATGTACACAATATTTTGAAAGTATGTATCTTTTTATTCAAATATCCTACATTTACAATGTATGTCATTTCAAAGATCTACTTGTCTACTTTCCAACAAGTATAAGCTCATTGGTGTATCTTTCTTATATAAAAAGTTACAGCCACTCAAAGAAGACTCATTTTTTACCCAATTTTCACTTTGCATATGCTAAAAAAGGGGTCATTGGACACCCTACCTAGGGGCAAGCATAAAGCCTATGCAAAAAAAATAGGTTCAGGCCTAGCCCTAGGTAGGCAATATTTTGGCACAATAGGGTAAAACATTTTAACCAAACAAAAAAGTCATGAATGTTTCTTTTCTTTACTAATTTCTACTGACCACAATTTGCTATAAATAATGGCATAAGTGGAGCTTTTTGTTATGATTCTTTCTTCAACTTATTCTCAATCTAAACACTAAACTGAACAATTTGACACCCCACACTTATAGTCCTTTTATTTTTTTCCTCAAATCTTAAAATATACTATATAGCAGAGCTAGGTAAAATATTGCTCATTTCTAATTTTAATATTATTTTTATAAATTCTAAAAATACAAAAGGATAAAATTGCTATTGATTGCCCCTAAGAATATTATATATAGCTTTATAATATGCAATTTTATGGTCCTAGATTAATTCTATACTTTGCACTTATATAACAAAAATTTTATACCCCTGGCCCTGTTTTTAGATCCCTTATTTGGTTGATAATGATTGCAGTATAATATGCTAGTTATAGCTAGCTATACCCCCTAGCTTGAATCCTAGGCCCCCTAGTACTAGATGTCTTATGTCTAGACTCTATCTCCTATACCTACTATTGGCCATTTCTTCTGAAAGTTTAACCTAGCTCGTAGGCTTAGGCTTTTTGTATGTAGAGGGTAGAGCCTATTTATAGTAGGCTAAAATTATGCTTAATCAAAATGTCTAATTATGAAATGTTTACTTTTACTATATCAACTCCCCTTCAGCCTTCCATTTATAACGGACCTGTTATTAAACGGCAAATATTGAGGGAAATTTTCACATACCTAGGCTAGCTAGTAGCCTATCGGCTATTCAATGCTATAGGCCTAGAAAGCGTGTCACAAGCCAGCCAGAAAAAACGATTTATTGAAAATTGTTAGTTACATAAATACTAAGGAGACATATTATTTCAGGGTCAGATGACAATAAACTGTCTTTTTCAGCTGCTCAAATCTTTACGACGTTAAGCTTTCTTTTAAGCTTCAATATTGAAGCTTTATTGAATTAGGCCTAATGTAGGCCTAACTTAAAATCCTATGTAAGTTATGAGAAAATTTTACGCTAGGCTAGGGGCCAACTTGATACAAGAGACAACTTGATAAAAGATACTACAGTAAAACCGTAACTAAGGTAAGCATTGCACAAACAAAAAAAGCTTTACTAATTCACTTTTCTCAGGACTTTCTCGTCCCTGAAATCCCAGAAATGAGTTTAGCGTTCAGGGTGCGTAATTTTTCCGGTTAGAAAGTGCAGGTAAACAAAAAATGCAAAAAATCTTAGGTTATTTTTATGCTTTAAGGCACAAACGTAATATTTAATTTTGTATTTAAATATACTAAAATTTTTTTGCGATATTTTTTAGACCTTAGATATCTATTTTTAAATCCATCAGTATCACTAATTTTATCGTTTAACGTGGAACGGCAATTACACTTTAGAGTAATCAGCCATCGGAAACTGTCGTGTATTAATTAAAGAAAATTTTTAACACTTGATTTTAACTGAACCAAGCAGGAATGTCTGATGATGAGGTACGTCGTTTCTATATTTGTAATAATGCTTTTGTTTCTGCTTCTATTATAATAAAGCCCCTACCCAATAAGCTAGTAATTGAGTCATAGTGGTTTACTAGTTACTGCTTAGTGTTTTTATAGGTTGCAAGCCTAAACTAATATAGTCTATAACTGTAAAACATGCCGGGCCTTTTGAAGTTTACATTCATAAAATTTTTACAGTTTTTCTAGGCTTAGCTATCTGGAAGAATGGGGGTTTTAGGTTGAGGGGAGGCCTGTAGCTGAAATAATTTATAGACATAATCTTCATGGGGGGAGGATCTTAGTCACATTGTCAACTGCCATTTCATCAACTGGATATTTATCAACCATTTCCAAAATTAGTCACTTTATCAACTAGCAATTGGGGCTAAAACTTTGTCTACTTTGTTAACTTTTTGGCAATCTTTCGGTTTCCCACTCTAAATTATTTTAACCCATTTTTTCAATTTTTAGAGTCCCCAAGCAATGAAAAACAAGTTCCAGAAATTTATAAAGCAACAAGTCCTTTAAGTTCACACTACACAGGTTTTGGGAAAAGCTCAGTGCCACATGAACTCCTGCAGGTACGATTTGAACAAATTGTCACTGGTTCTATGCATAGCTCAAAACTTGGCCTTGCAGTTAGTTGCAGCACATTCCCTCCACAGTATTTGTGTGAGCTGCTAGTTTGTTGGGGTCCCAGAAATGCAGCAAATGGTTGACCATCAGATGATTGGCCCTGCAGGAGTTCATATGGCACTGAGCTTTCCCTAAATGGTACTTTGGCAATATCCTCTATTGGATAATGCACTACTACCCTATGCTGTGCAAACTTAAAGGACTTGTTACTTTATGAACTTCTGGAACTTGTTTTTCATTGCTTAGGGACTCTGAAAAATTGAAAAAAATGGGTTAAAATAATTTAGAGCGGGAAACCGAAAGAGTGCCAACTTTTTTATATCAAAGGAATGGTTCAAACTTTAATAATTAAGTCACTGTTATCAAAGTCATCAGAAAACTTTGGAATTTTCTAAAACCCAAAAAGACTAGGCAAGTCTTACCTAGTATTAAAATTTTAAGTCTCAAATTTGATATATAGGCTAAGGCTAACAAAGTGATCCTGACTAAAGTAGAGTCTGACAAAGCTTGGATTTTTGAGCTTTATTTGGTCAAGTCGAGTATTTCGAGTTAAATCAAGTTTTACGTTAAATTAAATATGTATAGTCAATACTCAACATCATATCATTTTTGTATATTAAATATATATATATTAAATACACAATGTAAATATCAAATTGGTCAAGTCTAGACTATAGAGCAATTTGCTTGATCTGAAAATACCTAAAGTCTGTGTGATGTGTCACAATTTTTTGGATGATTTTTTGTACCTCTGCCATGCATCCAAGGGTTTTCAAAACTTTTTCCAATCAACAAGTATTAAAGCGAGTCAAGTGGAGTTGAGTCAATAAAATCTCAAGCTACTCGGCTCAATTGAGCTCAAGCCAAAAGCTCAGTTAGACTTTAGACTAAAGTAAATAGCAGTCTATACATACATGCGCAACCTCCTGAATCTTACCCGGCCAGTGCGACATTGTTTCTGACAAAAAATGCGACATACCTATAGTATAGAGGTCTTAGCAATTCGTGAAAATTTTTTTTGGTTCTCATAGTATTACTAAAAGAAAGTATACTGTTCTTAGAAATGAAAAAAATTACTTGTAACTTGCATTGACGAGTGCGAAATGCTTCTTTTTCCGGAAATTTGAAAAGACAAAGGTTTAACAAATTTTCATACACACTACATAGAAGCAATTTCTGTCATAGGAGCTTACAATAAGAGAATAATGTTGTTTATCAAGGAGGAGAAGTAAATTCAACCCACAACAAAATATTGAATTTGATATATGATGTACATTCATGAAAGTGACAATCACATTGACGTCAATGGTCAGCATAAAAAGAAGCACTCTAATGCAAGTACTGAATTACATGTACGTAATGTAATGACTAGAACAGTGTGCAATTCAATATGCTATTTGCAAAGAAGGTACGTGCAAAAAATACAGTAAATTGAAGCACTGAAAAATCTGCAATTGCATTTCATTTTCAAAGGTAAAGAAATGATTGTAGGCTACATGTACATTACATGTATACTATGCAACTTCAGCTATGCTGTACTGGCATACAGTAGGAATAGCACAATTGCTGTACTTTTATCTTGAAAGATACTTTGTGGACTTTAGACCTTTAGTAGATTTTGATGATAAGCAGCTACATGTAGTTTTTTTAGCTAGGCCTTGCGAACTGTATAAGATTCTTTGCAACTGTGTGTCTTGTATCTTGCATGGTCTACACTCGGTGTTCTGGAAACTGAAATCCACCCACTTTCTGTTCACAAATTTTAAATTGCTCTAGCAGAAGCTAGAAACTTTATAGAAATTCAAGTTCGACTGTGCTGCAACTCAGTAGCAAAAGCTGAAGGACAAGGAGTCAAGGACAATTGGCAGGTATGTTTCTATACATGTTTATCTGTTTGCTTAATTGTTGTAACAAAAAATAAATTGAAATATTGATAGATACTGTATATTGTTATAGTATGACACGAAACTGATTTGGGCACGAATTTGAATATAATTTTAAATGAACATTTGCTTTCAGGAAATACTCATCTAACTGCAAGTTCAACTATAGCTAACTGGTTATTGGATTGCAGCATCTATTCAATATCAATAGTCAATACTGTACATCCCAATAAATCCATTGTCAAACTCAAAGTATGTTTGGAATTAGAATCCAAGGTGTTTTTTGCCATCTATTTCTGCTGAGTATTCTGGCTTCCATTTCAATCAATTGTCAACCTACAGACGATTGCTCGATTGTTATAAATGAGCTGAATACTGATGAACCTAACATTGGATCACGAGAGTATTCAGAATTCATTGAACTGAAAGTAGTTTGCCCAGCAAGTACAAGAAGAACTGTACGTCTTCGAGATTATCTTGTAATTGCAGTACAAGAGTACAATGGTGCTGTGAGAAAACCGGTTGTGACCTTTTCAGCTGATTTGTACCATTCTGTCTTAAAAGATGGTAGTAACTACTTTGTTATCGCATCAAAGGAAAAACAAAAAGATGCCAATATGTACTTCACAGACACATCCATTGGATACAAAGGAAAAAAAGCATCCGGCCTACTAAGTAAGACTGCCCCAGCTGGAATAACGCAACTATCCCTTCATCGTTTCTTTCAGTCTGCAAGTAAAGAACTGCCAACTGAGCCAAATGCACTAAATAATGGAAATGGGAAGAGTGCAATGGCAGTCATTCTTCTGCATCAAAGAGACTATTCCAGATTAGATGATGCAACAGACAGCATCGGACAACTGCGTCTTGCAAGGATGCATTCATCTACAAGACGACCAGTGTTTCAAGATACACTCACAATTACTGACTCCATGGCAGAGATCATAAAACGTCACTTACATGACATGATAATATATGCAAGAAGTACACAAAATAACAGATGTGAATTTTTTGAATCAATCTATTCCTCTCTAAGAGGCAAACCTGACTATATTTTGAGGCCAGCGCGAGAATGGGATGAAGCTGGCCATGCAGACTATTCCATAAACAGGTGCCCTACATCAGTAAGTGAGGAACGTAAGCCTTTGCTTTTTACAAGGTGGAAGCTTGGTCATTTGACACCAGGGGAAGAGAATGACTGCTCAGGTGCACACTGGATTTTAGAAGAAAACATTGGAGGCATTGTAAATGCACCTCCTAACTCAATGGAAGCATCGACTAGTTCCTCATCAGCATTGACAAGTAGAACTAGAACTGAAAGTGAAAGAGTCGAAAGATTACCAACTCAATGTTCAGCAAGTACACATCGAAGTGAAATGGCCAAGGCTATACAATTCTCTGAGGAAATAGCAACTAACCGAGATCGCACTGTTCAATCTGCAGAAATTGCAGGGCAAGGTGAAAATGCAATCAG
Source organism: Macrostomum cliftonense (assembly GCA_950096795.1). Taxonomy (NCBI): domain Eukaryota; kingdom Metazoa; phylum Platyhelminthes; family Macrostomidae; genus Macrostomum; species Macrostomum cliftonense. The sequence continues at coordinate 1,240,629 of CATNEM010000301.1, read as the reverse complement.
ACACGCCTACTGTTCCCGCGAGCGAATGCAAGATGAAAAAAATGAATTATTGAATACTGACAAAGAAACAAGTAAGCTGCAAACAGAATTAAATACTCAATTACAGCTAAAAAGACAATCAATGAAGCGATCCTCTTGCATTGCTAATCGTGTTGACATGGATGCTGAAGAGACATCAGCTTCTGAAAGTGAAATTCTCGTTTTACGAGAGGAAAGTGGACCTCCTCAAAAGAAAAACAAGTGTACTGGCACAAGTGCAGTTACACAATGTGAGACAGATCAGCAGGTCACTAAGGAATGGGAAGACAAGAGCAAGTTTCAAGAAGAGTGGCTGGATTCATTAGAGACTCATCAAAACCGGTATGAATATAACTCGTACAATATTAAGTATATTATCTATGCTATATGTATTGAAATTATTGAATCCACAATTTTGAAGCATATGTTTCATGACAAGATGTCTAGTGATTTGTGATGAATAATTTCGTTTTTCTCTCTTTATTTCCTGACTATCCCTCTACGCATTTTAGGCATTTTTCGAGGAAGTTTGTGTCACAAGAAATGAAGACATGGTTCATGTACTCTCAGAATTCAGATGACCTGTCAAAATCGGGAATAAAGTGTCGTTTCTGCTTAGATTTCATAAAAAATGTTCCTCGAGCAGCACTTCAAGCACAGCAGCGAAAGTCCTCCTTTTCAACAGAGAAAGGCTATATTCCTAGTGAACACACCAAAGATAGTGTGCGACGGAAGCTACAAGAACATTCAACGAATGCACTGCACCGAGAAGCCATCCAGTGGATGAAGGAGAAGTTCAATTCAATACTTGCAAAGCAAATTGAACAGATGAGTAGTGCAGCTCGATTAGCAAGAGCCAAAAGGGATGAGATAACAGCACGAGTTTTAACATCTCTGTATGCTGAAGTAAAAGCAAATGTTCCATATAGTTCACATATTCGGATAATTGAGCTGCAAGAGAAGAACGGCTTGAATATGGGTACTCATCATAGGCACCGGAAGAGTGCCACAGCCATGGCTGCATCAATAAGCACTACAATGCACAACTCACTATTGAAATATATTCAAGGATCAAAGTATCCTATTGCAATTGTTCTTGATACCACATCTGATGTACATTCTAACAGCTACTTAATGATATACTTCAGGATGCTAGAGGAAAGCAAGCCTATGATGTATTTTTACCGGTTCAAACGTCTGACTGAAGTGGAAACAGGACGAACAATATATGACATGCTCATTGAAATGTTCACCAGAGACAATCTCCATGCAAATATTTCAGAAAGGCTGTGGGGTGTAACAACTGATGGAGCATCAGTTATGACAGGAAGTCGGGCTGGAATGATTAGCCAATTAAGACCTTGGGCCAAAAATGAATTCTTCCAGCATCACTGTGCAGCCCATAAATTAGAACTAGCTATTTATCATGCGTTTGAAACCTTTCCATTCATGCAACATCTGGACTCAAACATAAATGCCCTGCATAAATTTTACATGCGTCATGCAATAAAGCGTAAGGCTTCTCTGGCACGAACTTCTGAAGCAATGGAGATAGTCTTTTATGAACTGAAGCATATTTATCGGATACGATGGGTTGCATCTGAGGTGTCTGCTCTGGAAGTCATTCGAAAGTCTTACTACCTACTGATAACAAATTTGGAAAATATTCAATCACCTTCATCTGATTTTGATGAGGAAAGCAAAACTACTGCAGCCGGACTGTTGAATACACTCCAGAATGTCCGTTATTATGCCCTGCACCTCTTTATTACAGATATTTTAAAGCAACTTGAGTTTCAATCATTGCAGTTTCAGAATGCAAAAGGCACCTTCATTGGCCTGCAGAAGCGTCACAGAGATCTCATTCTGTCATTACAAAACTTAAAGACAAGTAATGGGCCACGATTAATTGATTTTTTGCAGACCTGCAAATGTCGAAAAAGTGTTGGTCCTGGTGCTGAGGTAGATTTCCGTTCGCGATGCCATACAAATGACCTATCTGTGTCAAACTTCTTGTGTACTGGAGGTCGCGATGGAATTGCAAGGTATGAATTGAAGCAGCCATGCTCTGCTCTGAGACGGCAGGCATGCTCAGTACGCACAGGAGAAGAAAAATTTCCTGCACTAGATAGAGTGCGAAGCACAATTATTGATAGCATTGTCACTCAATTACAAAGATATTTTCCTGAAGATGACTACTCAATATTCGATGTATTAAATCCAGAGTCATTGCCTACTGTTGATACAATGCACAATGCGTTTACCTACAGTGCAAATATAATCCCACTTGCAAGACGCTTTGGTTTTCAAGATGATCCTGCTTCAGCAGAAGGCTCCGAATCAGAATCAGATTCTAGAGAGGCACCTACACAAGCTTTGCAGAGAACAATTTCGGGACAATTCAATATTCTCATTCAGAGCTTGCTTGCTCACAAAGTTGATTTCTGTGCCTATAGAACTGAAGGGCCTGTTCGATTTTGGGGCCACTTTCTTGAAATGAAAACTGTTGATTGGTTGCCTAGAATCAAGCATCTTATTCAGATTGTGTTGACCTTGCCAATTTCATCTGCAGAAGCTGAGCGAGGATTTTCAATCTACAAACATGTTGCATATGACAGAAGATCACGTCTAGTGCCAGATAATTTAGAACACCTGTTGCGCATTCGCATTAATGGACCACCATTGAGCAAATTTGAACCAGATAAGTATCTGAATGATTGGCTTAATAATCACTGGGCATCCGATGCTCCTGGAGGACGGGGTGCTCAACATAAAGGTGAAGATCAAGATGTGGATAAAGAAGCAAAGTCTGAGCTGCATAGTGGACTCTTTTAACATCGCAGAATATAAAATTACTTTTACTTGTTGAACCTTATGAACATTTAAGGGATTCCATACATTTTCAATAAAAGACTTTACTATCTCTATAACAAAGATATTAGAAAACTCATGCATACTAATACAAAGTAAATGTATTACTCTTAACAGTTTTTTTTAATTTTATGTACAGTTACAGTAGATTCTCACCAATGTTTGGATAGTGTTCTAACCTGATGTCTGTCTAATCCCAAAGACTAAAATAAAAAAGTTCAAAGTTCATCAGTTGTTCAGTCTAGAACAATGATCTGCGACATAGTATTTTTCTGCGTTAAACTACTTTAAGGGCGACATTACTTGGTCTAAGTGCGACGTTGTTCAGTCTAAGTGCGACATTGCTTAGTCTAAGTGCGACGTTGTTCAGTCAAAGTGCGACGTTGTTCAGTCTAAGTGCGACGTTGCTTAGTCTAAGTGCGACATTGCTTAGTCTAAGTGCGACATTGCTTAGTCTAAGTGCGACGTTGTTCAGTCTAAGTGCGACGTTGTTCAGTCTAAGTGCGACATTGCTTAGGCTAAGTGCGACATTGCTTAGTCTAAGTGCGACATTGCTTAGTCTAAGTGCGACGTTGTTCAGTCTAAGTGCGACGTTGTTCAGTCAAAGTGCGACATTGCTTAGTCTAAGTGCGACATTGCTTAGTCTAAGTGCGACATTGCTCAGTCTAAGTGCGACGTTGTTCAGTCTAAGTGCGACGTTGTTCAGTCAAAGTGCGACGTTGTTCAGTCAAAGTGCGACGTTGTTCAGTCAAAGTGAAAAATTTTGCTATTATTTCCCTCTATTTTCTTCTCTCTTTCTCTTCCTTCTTTCCTTGGTCTCTCCTTTTTGTTTTTCTCCTTCCCTTTCCCGAATTTTTTGTTGCGATGATTTTTTTTGCTGACCATTTTTTTGCGACGTCCCTTGCTTGGCGGTCCTGTCACCCGGCCGGTTCGGCCGGGTCGGCCGGGTGTTGCGCATGTATGAGTCTATACCTAATATAATTTATAGACTAAGGTAAAGCATTCCATAATATGGAAAAGAGGGTGTATACCAGATTAATTCGGTATATACTTAAAAATTTTGGCATATCACACATTTGATGTATCTAGGACCATGAAATTTCATATTATAAAAGTATTTATAATATTCTTAAGGGTGAATAGCAATTTCTATTCTTTTGTATTTTTAGATTTTATATAAATAAAATATACTTCAAACAGGCAATATTTTGCCTAATTTTGCTTTTTTATGATTTTAGCATTTAGGAAAAAAATGCTAAAGACTACAAGTGTGAGTATTAAATTTAATTAGCTCGGTATTTAGAATAAGTTAAAGAATTAATCATAGCAATAAACAATTAGGTTTTTTGATACTAAAAAATTAGACCAAAAAAGGACAATTTTTTGTATTTAACATATTGAGTATTTAAGGAAACTATTATAATTGAAGGGTCAGTTTGAAGATCAACCCATTTGCAACAACTTTAAATTTAAAAAATTTAAAACTTAGAAATATTTTAAATATTTTTTAAAATAATATAAAAATAACTATGCTTAAATGCTTGACTGTGATAAAAAATATTAGAGTATCTTACAATTAATTGTATTTTAAACAGAGAAAGATCATTTTTAGAAGTTATAAACTGAAATTGAATAAAAAAGTAGCCAAAATTTAGAAAGAGTAGAGAAGTTGCAGAGAGATGTCAATCAGTAAAGAAAATATAATTTACTTTAAAATTTTACCAAAATATTGCTAACATGGCAACATAGTTTTAAATGATATAGATTTAAACAAGTGCAATAAACCATGAAATTAACCTGCTGAGTAATAAAAATAATTATCTTTAGACCTTAAAATTGCTCTCCGTTTTACATAAATTATTGGGTAGAAATTATTAAAAACAATTGAAAAAACACAATTATTGTAAAAATGTTGGTGATTTTAACACAAAAAGAAAATTTCTAAGAAATTTTTTGACTACCTTTACAAAAATACTATAACAAGAGCAAGCACACCTTGTTGCACCACTTGGGATAAACTTTAGACCCCCTAAACTTCACAATTATACTTGAAATGTACCAAAAATAAATAGTTAGTCTTAAAAATTAGGAAGTATTTTACTAGCCTAAACTTCCCAACCTGCCTTCTTAGCTTCCTTCCTTCAATTCCATCTAAATTGTGTTATTAAAGTGCATACATTTTGATTTCATTGTACATAGAGATTAACAATATTAAAAATAGCCTCTCTTTTGAAAATTAATCAAGGTTTCTCCCCTTTACTTCATGATAACTATTATAGAAGTCTCTTTAACTATAGGTTTGTATTTCTTATTTTTTGTTGCATTAAAAGAGGTTAATGTACTAAAGCTGCTAAGAATAGGTATCAAAACTATAAGTAAGGGTATGCATTGCACATTGCTGACCCCCCCCCCCCCCACTCCCGCCAGTGGACCCCAGACGGCAGGCCGAAGCCGAAGCCGGCCACCCCAGACGCCGGCTCTGGTCACCGCGACCCAGCCTTCGAGAACAAGCTCGAATACGACCGGGCCAAGCGGTTCGAATATCTGATCAAGCAAACCGAGCTGTTCAGCCACTTCATCGAGACTGGCACTGCGCAGGGCGCCGCCGCCCGCTCCCGCAAGGTCACCAGCCCGCTGAAGATGAAGCTGGCCGAGGCCGGCAGCAGCAGCCTGAAACGCCAGCTATCCAAGGACGGCGATCATCGACACCGTCGAACAGAGAAAGAAGAGGACGACGAGCTGCTGTCGCAGACCGCAGCCGAGAGCGCCGAGCCTGGCGAGATCTCGCGCTTCGACACGAGCCCCTGGTACGTGAAGGGCGGCGAGATGCGCGACTACCAAATCCGCGGCCTGAACTGGATGATCTCGCTGTACGAGAACGGCATCAACGGCATTCTGGCCGACGAGATGGGCCTGGGCAAGACGCTGCAGTCAATCTCGCTGCTGGGCTTCATGAAGCACTACCGCAACCACTCCGGGCCGCACATGGTCATCGCGCCCAAGTCCACCCTGCAGAACTGGATGAAGGAGATCGAGCGCTGGGTGCCGACGCTTCGGTCCGTCTGTCTGATCGGCGACCAGGACACCCGCGCCAACCTCATCAAGGAGACCATCCTGCCTGGCGCCTGGGACGTCCTGGTCACCTCCTACGAGATGATCATCCGGGAGAAGGCCGTGCTGAAGAAGTTCAACTGGCGCTATTTGATCATTGATGAGGCGCACCGGATCAAGAATGAGAAGAGCAAGCTGTCCGAGATTGTGCGCGAGCTGAAGTCCTCCAACCGGATGCTGCTGACTGGCACCCCGTTGCAGAACAATCTGCACGAGCTGTGGGCCCTGCTCAACTTCCTGCTGCCCGATGTGTTCAGCAATAGCGAAGAATTCGACTCCTGGTTCAATCCGGAGTCCTTGGACCAGCAGCAGGATCTTATTCGGTGAGCTTCAGGGCTTGCTTTGCTTTCTAAAATTCCGATTCTTAGCTGGTATGGACATCCTGGTTGAAATACCGAAGCCTCGCTTTATTTAAATGTATGGGTGCGACCCTTGGGAATCACTAGGCCGTTTCTATTGGCAACGCACACAAATAAGTGGCTACTGGTTTATGATTGTCACGTGATAGTCGCTTCTGCAACAGCTACTTACTTGTGTCTATCTATTTAATATAGCTGGGTTATAAAAATTGCGCATGTGCATGTTACTATTTGTTGGGAGTTTGGTGCTTAACCATGCCAACTCAAAAGATTTAGAAATCAATGTTCAGGGTATAGTTGTTATACTGTTAGATATGTAACATAGCATTTTGATTCAAATCCTAATGCTTTTCAATCTATCGATGAATTAATGTGTGATTTTAGATCAATAGATGCTACTAGTAGTAGATAGATCATGTGGATTCGGGAGTGGATCGATTGACATATAGTCCATTGATAAGTTAAGATCTACACAATATATTTACCTAATCTCGGCGAGATAAGTGCCTTGCTCACAGGATCTATTTGTCTTCTAGAGCTGGGCTCGAACTCACGACCTTACGGTAATTGCGCAGATGCCCTCTAGTCACTCGGCTGGGCTACAACGCTTCTCGATTGATAAATAAATAAACATACTAGTATATAAGTACACCCACTGCAACCATCATTGGCAGCCGTCTGCACCAGATCCTACGTCCCTTCCTGCTTCGCCGCGTCAAGGCAGACGTAGAGAAAGCCCTGCTGCCAAAGAAGGAGACAAAGATCTACATCGGCCTGAGCCACATGCAGCGCGAGATGTACACCCGCCTGCTCATGAAGGACATCGACGTGGTTAATGGCGCTGGAAAGACGGAGAAAACCCGCCTGTTGAACATCCTGATGCAGCTGAGGAAGTGCGCCAATCATCCCTACCTGTTTGACGGGGCCGAGCCCGGGCCGCCCTACACCACCGATGAGCACCTGATCAACAACTGCGGCAAGATGGTGCTGCTAGACAAGTTCCTGCCCAAACTGCAGGAGCAGGGCTCCCGCGTGCTGATCTTCAGCCAGATGACCCGCATGCTGGACATCCTGGAGGACTACTGCTTCTACCGCGGCTGGCGCTACTGCCGTCTGGACGGCCAGACGCCGCACTCGGAGCGTCACGAATCCATCGAAGCTTTCAACGCGCCCAACTCGGAGAAATTTCTCTTCCTGCTGTCCACCCGCGCCGGCGGCCTCGGCATCAACTTGGCCACGGCCGACGTGGTGATTTTGTACGACTCCGACTGGAACCCGCAGGTCGACCTGCAGGCCATGGACCGGGCGCATCGGATCGGACAGAAGAAGCAGGTGAGCTAAGAGTTCAGTAGGATCTTCTTAGAGATTCACAAACCCGAAACCTAACTTTCATAAACCCCAAATTTAACAAAACCCAACATTTCTCAACCCCAAAATTTCTTAAACCCGAAATTTCACCAACTAGATTTTTCACAAACCCGAAATTTCACAAACCGATAATTTAACAAAACCCGAAATTTCGCAAACCCCAAATGCAGCCGGATTCCCTATCTATCGCTGTTACTCCACATCCGCCCAGGTCCGCGTATTCCGCTTTGTCACCGAGCACACAATCGAGGAGCGCATTATCTGGCGCGCCGAGATGAAGCTCCGCCTAGACAATCTGGTCATCCAGCAGGGCCGCCTGGTGGATCAGAAGGCCAACCAGCTGGGCAAGGACGAGGTGCTGACGATGATTCGTCACGGGGCCCAGCACATCTTCCGTTCCAAAGACTCGGAGATCACTGACGAGGACATCGACCAGATTCTGGCGCGCAGTCAGGTGAAGACTGACGAGCTGAACAAGCAGCTGGCTGGTCTTGGCGAGTCCAGCCTGCGCACCTTCAGCATGGACACGGACGGTGACCAGTTCGGCACGTACATGTTCGAAGGCGAGGACTACAGGGGCCGGCAGGCCAACATCGCCGCCAATTGGATTGAACCGCCGAAACGCGAGCGCAAAGCCAACTATGCCGTGGACGCCTACTTCAAGGAGGCGCTCCGACAGGCAGAGCCCAAGGCGCCTAAAGCTCCTCGGCCGCCTAAACAGCCGATAGTGCAGGACTTTCAGTTTTATCCGTCCCGGCTGATCGAGCTGCTGGAGCAGGAGGTGCTGGCGTTCAGGTGTGTGGCAGCTTTCAGTGCTTTGGGAATTGGCCTTTATGATGACTGATTGAGCTCGGGTTCAGGATTTTAGGAATTAGCTTCAGGATTGGGATAAAGTCAGCTTCAGTATTGGGGTAGACAGCTTCATGGCTAAGGAAAATTCAGCTCAGGACTGAGGAAAATTCAGCTTCAGTATTGGGGAAAATTCAGCTTCAGTATTGGGGAAAAGTCAGCTTCAGTATTGGGGAAAAGTCAGCTTCAGAATTGGGGTAAAGTCAGCTTCAGGACTGAGGAAAATTCAGCTTCAGTATTTGGGTAAAGTCAGCTTCAGTATTTGGGTAAAGTCAGCTTCAGGATTTGGGTAAAGTCAGCTTCAGTATTTGGGGAAAATTCAGCTTCAGGAATCAGGATTGGGGTAAAGTCAACTTCAGGACTGAGGAAAATTGGCTTCAGGACTGGGGTAAAGTCAGCTTCAGGACTGAGGTAAAGTCAGCTTCAGGATTGAGGTGAAGTCAGCTTCAGGATTGGAGTACAGACAGCTTCAGGACTGGGGTAATGTCAGCTTCTGGTGCCACCTTTATCAATGTCTATGCTCCAGGTCGGAACCACTAATTTTTGATTATCACAAGAAATTAAGCATCCCCACTGCTGCATCCCGCAGGAAGAGCATCAACTACAGGGTGCCGGCGGGCGAGCCCGACCGCGAAGAGCAGCAGGCCAAAATTGACGAGGCCGAGCCGCTGACTGAGGAGGAGCAGCGCGAGAAAGAATCTCTGCTTGAACAGGTGTGAAAGCAGAATTGGCTGATTTGCCTTTGACCAGGCAGTTAGCGGGTGAAACTATTTCTATTTGACTTTGCCAACCCCTTCCGTTTCATCGCACTTTGCCCAGGGCTTCGCCAACTGGAGCCGCCGCGACTTCCAGCAATTCGTCAAGGCCAACGAGAAGCACGGCCGCGACCAGATCGACAAGATCTGCCAGGAGATTGAGGGGAAAACGCCTGACGAGGTGCGCGAATACGCCCAGGTGTTCTGGCGCCGGCACGGCGAGCTCACCGACAACGAGCGCATCCTCGCCCAGATGCAGCGCGGCGAGGCCAAGCTGGCACGCAGACAGGCTATCAAACGGTCGTTGGACGTCAAGATGAGTCGCTACAGGGCGCCGTTTCACCAGCTGAAAATTCACTACGGCACCAATAAGGTGAGTGGCGATGTAGATTCTAGTGGTGTTTTGGCTAGAGAATTAGATAGGTAGATAAATAGATAGATAGATAGATAGATAGGCAGGTAGACAGATAGATAGATAGATAGATAGATAGATAGATAGATAGATAGATAGATAGATAGATAGATAGATAGATAGATAGATAGGCAGATAGACAGATAGACAGATAGACAGATAGATAGATAGATAGATAGATAGATATATAGATATATAGATAGATAGATAGATAAATAGATAGATAGGCAGATAGACAGATAGATAGATAGATAGATAGATAGATAGATAGATAGATAGATAGATAGATAGATAGGCAGATAGACAGATAGATAGATAGATAGATAGATGGATAGATAGATAGATAGGCAGATAGATAGATAGATAGATAGATAGATAGATAGATATATAGATATATAGATAGATAGATAGATAAATAGATAGATAGGCAGATAGACAGATAGATAGATAGACAGATAGATAGATAGATAGATAGATAGATAGATAGATAGATAGATAGATAAATAGATAGATAGGCAGATATACAGATAGATAGATAGATAGATAGATAGATATAGATAGATAGATAGATACATAGATAGATAGATAGATAGATAGATAGACAGACAGATAGATAGCTAGATAGATAGACAGATAGACAGATAGATAGATAAATAGATAGATAGATAGACAGATGGATAGATAGATAGATAGATAAGATAGATAGATAGATAGATAGATAGATAGATAGATAGATAGACAGATAGATAGATAGACAGATAGATAGATAGATAGATAGATAGATAGATAGATAGATAGATAGATAGACAGATAGATAAGATAGATAGATAGATAGATAGACAGATAGATAGATAGACAGATAGATAAGATAGATAGATAGATAGATAGATAGATAGACAGACAGACAGACGGGCACTGCATTTCACCAAACGCGCCTCCGCAACGCGGCAAACCCACAGGGCAAGGCATTCACAGAGGAGGAGGACCGCTTCCTGATCTGCTACCTGCACAAGCTCGGCCTGGACACGGAGAACGCCTACGAGCTGCTCCGGCACGCTGTACGCCAGACGCCGCAGTTCCGTTTCGATTGGTTTCTGAAGTCGCGCACAGCCATGGAGCTGCAGCGCCGGTGCAACACGCTGATCACCCTGATCGAGAAGGAGATGGGCGACGAGGTCACTGGCAGGCGCGGCCGGCCGAAGTCCATCGGCATCGCAGCTGCCGGGAGCGACGAGCCGGCGGCCAAGAAGCGGAAGGCCTGACCCGCTGTCTGACAGTGATTGACAGCTCCTTACTGACTATTCAGCAATGTTGTGTCTCACTGTCAGCGCGTTTTTGTTTACTATAATATAATTTAGCATTTTGTCAGCGACTCCTGTCCCCGTGCGTTTTTTTATTGTTAATTAATGGACAATTTAGTATGGCTACTGCTAATGTACTATCGTTGTAATTTTAGGGTTTCCATGTGCAAAATTATTAATAAGTACAGCCAGTTGCGGCCGTACGTGCTTGTGTTTATCAATTCGTGGCGCTTGAAATGTCTGCTGTCCAATCTTTATAACTTTTTAAATAATTAATTAATTAAATAAACTAAAAAGCGGCTTCTGGCCCAACAGCGTCGTACTATTCGCATTTGTGTAGTCATATAATTATCACATGTATTATTGCTGCTTTTAGTTATGATAATGCTCTGCTGTTTGTCATTTGATTGGTGATGCTTGTAATCCCTGTTTGGAGGGCGATTTTCAAGTGGACTCTATTTTGCATAGAGTCCACCTGCAACCAATGGGTTGGAGGGCGATTTTCAAGTTGATTGGAGGGCGATTATCAAGTGGATCGGAGGGCGATTTTCGAGTGGATTGAAGGGTGATTTTCGAATGGTTTGGAGGGCGATTTTTTATTGGATTGGGGGGCGATTTTTAAGTGGATCGGAGGGCGATTTTCGAGTGGATTGAAGGGCGATTTTCGTATGGTTTAAAGGGCGATTTTTTATTCGATTGGGGGCGATTTTCGAATGGTTTACAGGGCGATCTTTTATTGGATTGGGGGGCGATGTTTAAGTCGATTGGAGGGCGATTTTCAAGTAGATTAGAGCGCGATTTTCAAGTGGATTGGAGGGCGATTTTCGAATGGTTTCGAGGGCGATATTTCAAGTGGATTGGAGGGCGATGTTCAAGTGGATTGGAGGGCAATTTTCGAATGTTTTGGAGGGCGATTTTCAAGTGGATTGAAGGGCGATGTTCAAGACGATTGGGGGGCGATTTTCAAGTGGATTGGAGGGCAATTTTCGAATGGTTTGGAGGGCGATTTTCAAGTGGATTGGCGGGCGATGTTCAAGTGGATTGGATGTCATGAGGAAGATTAAAAAAACTAAAGCTATGCATCAGTGCCTACCAAACTCAGATGGTCTAATTCTCTATGCTAGGTTAATTACAATAATCTTCTTTCTAATTTGTGACCGTAGTTGTACATTGTGTACCAAAGACTCAATAAATAGAAATAAAAATTAGCACCGAATTCGTTAGTTACTTCAACCAAGTGTTATGAAAAAATTGTTTTTATTGAAACTATTTCGAACAAGAAATGTAACAGACAAAAGTTCAGGGCGCCCCTCAGATCAATAGATGCATCTTAGCCAAGAAAAACCGGGATTTCTAGACCGAACTATTCCAGCGCACCTCAATGTGCCGCAGCAAGTGGCGATGTTGTACTTGTAGCAGCCGTAGCCTTCGTTGCAGTGGCCGCAGATGCCCATCTTGGAGACGCAACTGCGGTGATAATGGTTTTAATGGAAGTTTTAGGAGAGTGGAAGGTGCGAATGTAGCGAGCAGCAAGCATTGTAAATCATTTTATTTACCTGCTCTCGGCGAAAACAAATAGTATTAGTAGGATAAAAACAAGCTGGGTTAGGAGCATATCGTCTGGTTAGATGTTTTTAATTTTTTTGTAAAACTAGTTATCTTAGGATCTGGGATACCTGCAGATTACGGGACTCGATAGAAGCCTGAAAAGCTCTAGTTGTCTCAGTCGTTAGTCTATGGCACTCATGAATCAACAAGATATGAAGGTTTACCCAATGAGTTCTAAAAATAACATCTGGAGATTTTCAAGAGAAAGCTAGAGAAAAAACTGGTTCATCCATCGTGCCCTCACGTTACTGAACTTCATGGAACCTTGTGGAATCTAGAACAGGTATAACAAGGCTATATGCCAGTTTTGGCCTTCGCAAGCAATGCACTGCACTCATCCGGACTCAGGCCCTGTCCAGCTGCTTGGGCCTGGACGCAAAGAAAAAGCCTAGATGCAGCTTAGAGACCAATTAAATTTTTCTGTAACGAATTGAAATTTTTTAATTGCGTTGCAGATGATTTTCTAGAAATAGTTTGTAGCTACATGTACAGTTTAACGGCCTGAGCAAATTCTTGCGTCAAATTTTATTGGCTTTTATTAGGCACAAGACGCAAATACAGTCTATGCCCATTACTCAAACTGTACCAACAAAATCAAAGAACTTTTTTTGTTTTGTGAGGTTTAATTGGACAGAACTTCTGGGCTAACTCAAAAAGAATTTTAAAAAACTGTTAAAGAGTTTAGATCGGCAACAGACTGAGGTTAATTTATGAGGCATTAATTGCTACTGCGTTGGTACAAAGCGACTTTTGAGTTCTCACAGAGCTGGACACGTTTGTATAAGTAGCACAGAGTAGCAATTCAGTGTTGACGGCTGCTTGCTGTACGCGCGCGACACGGGAGAGAGTGACGGTCCGCACTTGGCGGTGGAGCCGGTATTGTGCGTTATGGACAGCCGGAAGCAGTTGCTGCTCCCAAGGTATGATCCCATTGCTAGAAAAACCTTTCTGAGCGTTCCCGTCTTGCTCAGGGATGAAGGGATGCTGGGAAAGTTGCGGAATGAATTGCCCGAGTTGTCACCAAGGCTTTTACGCTTCATGTCAGTGTCCGAAATCAATGTTTCTAGCGATGCCTACCTTAAAATTGGAGCTTTTGATTTTGTGTGGAGTCCAGATGAGCCTGTAGGTCATTTGCGATTCGAGTGCAAACTGGCCAGAGAGAACAGCAGCGTTTGCGACCTTCAGTAAGTGGTCTTTTCTAGTTCTTATACATCTTTCTTTCAAAAGGCCTCACTACAAGTTATTTAAAACCATAAAATGCCATTGCAGAATTCAGGACGCATTTTTCGATTTTATGGAATCTTTCATTTTTAACGTAAAGTCTTCCGAAGCATGCGGCTCTTTCTCCTTTCAAAATAGGCTGTCCATGCAAAATAGAGTCCGCTTTGACGCTACGCTGAACAGAAGCCTGTTCCTGCCGCCATGTCAGACGCGTTTCTTTCGCTCTATCAACGTCGGTGGGAACTGCACTGCTCGAGTACATCAGCGACTCGACAACAAGCGTCACTTCCTCATCGAGCCGGTACTGTGCCCCAGAGTCGCCAGCTTGAGTAGAGAGTCTGTCAGGTATGACTACAGCCGAGATATGCACTACTTGGTTTTGGAGTTAGTGCTCCACGATGACATAACAGAGTCTGCAGTGAGAGCTCAGCTCAGACATTTATCAACTCACTTGGTGGTGGAATTAATGCTTTGGCATGCCAAAAAGTCCGTGAGCTCTGCTTTTAGTGCTCGGTTCGAGATCGGTCCGCTGATGGTGTCCAGCAACAGTAAATCCAAGCTGCGAGTGTTTTGCAAAACGCGAACCGAATGCTTGAAACTTAGGTAAGAATTCGAAAGCTGATCTAATTTTCATGGAATAACTGCTGGCGAAGTTTCATCCATCATATTTTCTAAAGGTCCAGCATTATGGAGGACCCAGCTATATTTTGGCACCACATCAAGTGGTCTTTGACATCAATGGAACATAAGCGATGCCAGGTAAAGTCCGAGAAGTTTACTTTATCCTGGAGACTGAAAGACAATTTCAGTAGCCCAAAAGTGCCTAGAAATCCTCGTCAAGATTTGATAAACGACATTTGCGCCGGGGTTTCAATTGAAAAGTGCAAGTTTTACAAGAAACTGCCAGACGGCAGGGAGTTCATCAAGATTCAGCAGCGAACTACTGGAAGCGTTAGTTTTGGAAAGAACTGGGCAGCTTACGAGAGCGGCTTCGGGGACGATACGGACTTTTGGATTGGTGAGCCGTTGGATTGATGTCTATTTAATCAAGGCTTTGTTTAATGTTTTAAACAGTAACTCTCGTCAAGGTCTTGCACAAATTCACTTGCTGAGCGCTGGAGGCGTGACCCTCAGGGTGGAACTGAAACTGTGGAACGGTCAAGAGCTGCAGGCTGAGTACGCGGGATTTCACGTTGGGAACGTAAGCTCAAATTATCGAATGGTTTACAATGAGATGCTCGAGCAGAAGTCCAGCTTCAAGTTTGACGCAATGTTGCACAGCATGGGAGCCCAGTTCTCAACCTATGATCGGGACAACGACCATCACAAGGGGATGTGCTCCGACTACGGCAATGCCGGCTGGTGGTTCAAAAGCTGTATGAACTGCAATCCCAACGGCCTGTTCCCTAGAGAGGAAAAGGTGAACTGGCACTACGCTGTCTGGAGCACTGGGACTCAGCTTCTGTCTCTTCGCGAAGTTCGCCTCATGCTGCAAGTTTAGTGTTTACCATCTTGCAGGACCTTTTAAAGCCACTAATAATAATAATAGACGAAACCAAAATTTCTGAAAAATTCGCGATTTTCTTTTTTAAATCCAATAATTCCATTACTTATACTTGATAACAAGGTGTTCAAAACAGTAAACTACCATACAACAACAGCGTTGATTTCTTAAGCCTTGATGAACTTTTAATTAAAAACTATGATTTCATTATTCAACCGTTGAAAATTCATCAAGAACGTTCAAAATACTGGCTTTATTGATAATTACGATTATGATGCAATAGTGTCATTTTATGATATTCAATACCAATGACCCTAAATATATTTTTAGTTGATATAATCGCGTATTTGATTGCAGTTCTGTTATCCGGAAATTTTTTGATGCTTTAGTTAAATTGCTTCGGGATCAATTTCACATACAGTAAGCTCGAATATATTTGCGTGCAGCACTATCAAATCTAGAACAACACGCACTGTAAATTTAAACGTTTAAAATATAAAAAATCGCAACAAATCAGAGTTCAATAAAAATAAGAAAACAATAAGAAAACTATCCGAGTTCAGTGGTGCAACGATCGGTAATTTAAAATTGAAATGCATCATAATTACAGTGAGCATGCGGTAGAGTTGGTAATTACGAGCGCATACGAGCGTATCTCGTGGATTTGCGAGAAAATAATCGAGCCCATGCGGTCTTACAGCTGGACCTCCTCGGTACTCTCGGACAGGAAGTAGATCCTGCGGCTAACGTCAGCATTCAGCATCATGTCCCGGACGGAATGAAAGCTGGTCTGCGTGATGCAGTCGTTGCGGTAGACTCCCTGCGTCTGGGTGGAACTTTGCATCCGGGACGGACTGTCGGCGTTGGTTTCGTTCGACTCCAGCGCGGGAGTCTGCAGTAAGCCAACGAGCTCAACTGAAAATTGAACCATGATATTGGGACTAAATAAAATTTGATTAACAATCTCTTAATTAAAGAAAGATTTGAAATCTAGCATTCAAATGACTTACCATCTGCCTGCGTGCTGATGTCAGTTCTCGACTGCTGCTGGCTGTTGCCTCTGGCGGAGTTCATGGACGATGCCAGCATAATCTGCGACTGATCACCGCCGCCACAGTTGCTGCTGCTGTTATTATTATTGTTATTGTTGACGTGATGCAGAGCGCTGCCGTCCCTAGTCGAATGCTGTCTCCTAGTGCTGGTCATCATGGACTGTCGCACGTTTCGTTCCGGACGGAATAGGATGATGTACAGCTTCGGTCCGAACAGGCAAGCCAAGGAAACGGTGGCGGACAGAGAAATGGAGAAGCACAGGGTGGCGATGCGAATATGAATGAAGGCCGCCGTGGAGAAATAGCACGGCACGAATCCCAGCCAGATGACGCACGTGCTGTACATGGTAAAGCCGATATGCTTGCTCTCGTTGAACGCTTCCGGAATGTTTCTAGTCAGACAGGCATAGCAAGTACAGACTACTATGAGTAGCATCGGATGCACCAGGCCAACTAGATACAGTGAACCAACGAGGGATGCGCACACGAGCTGGTGCTTGTCCCTAGCGGGGAAGTGCCGCACAGCTTTGGGAGCTTCGATTCGCATCCAGACGGCCAGGACAACGATTTGCACGGAGGTGACCATGCAGAACATGACCACTTGAGACAGTGGCGAGATGAATCTGGGCCGTTTGATGGTTTTTCGGCCGGCTCGAAAAATTCGTTCGATTCGATTGGTTTTAATAAGCAGAGCCGAGTAGCAGATGGAGAACGCAAAGCCCACTCCGAATTGCTGGGTGCCGCAGAGCCAGTCATTGGGCCGGGCGCACAGCACGAAGGTCATCATGTAGCAGAACAGAATGCCTAGCAACAGCAGGAAGGACAACTCCTTTCCGGAAGCTTTGACAACAGCCGTGTCCCTGTTGCGCACGAAGACAGCAATGGCGAAGCAGGTGACTAACACACCTAATGACGCAAAAATCAGAGCCACAATGGCTATCGGATGGCCATAGGTGAGGTACTCAAGGGCGATGTCTTCGCAGCGAGTGCGATCAGCGGATGGTCGCTGGCCTTTCTGACAGTCGATGCACTGCTCCCGGTCGCTGCTGACGATGGCGTACTCTGGACAGGGGACGCAGATCCAGCAGCGGCACTCGCCGGGGTTGATCTGCCGTTTGGCATCGGCCGGGCACTCCGGCTGGCAGGCGGATACCGGCGGCTGGGTGGCGCCGTCGCGAAACCGCAGACGATTGTGCCACACCATCAGGGAGGAGCCGTTGAATAAGCCGATTTCCTCCCAATGGTAGGAGCCGTCTCTCAGACGCTGAAAGTTGAGTATCTTGTAGCGTGGTGGACCATCGGATGAGTACTTGGTGAACTGGAAGTCCATCCCTGTCAGACCTGTGGGAAGTTTTTTAATATGTGCTGTTAGCGAAAATTGAAGACTCGGAAACAAACGTCGCTAAGGATGTTATTTTTAGTACGAACCTGTGAACTGCACTGACTTGAGCTCCAGTAGGAGATCCGAGCCTTTTGTAGCGAGTTTTTCGATGCAGTCCAGCCTGGTTACGCCTGGAGTACACAACTTCCGCTTGAGGTTCTGTTGAGCAGAGAGTTAAGAGCAGTGCAATGGTTCACGTGACGCATACAAAACTGATCTTATTGAATTTATGATTACCCGAAGAGCAACGGCGAAGGCCATCACGGCGTCGCTAACAAACTGGAGCTGCGGCTCGATGGCGAATTTCGCGTCCTGGCGAGTCATGCGCAGGCTGGGCGAGCACTCCGTCTGGTATTCCATGTTGTAGGGAGTGTCCAGCGCGCCAGGCACCCGGCACTCAAAATAGTCTTCCCAGAATTCCGCGAACCAGGGATTCCGTTTGTTATTGGCCGGCGTTAAATTCAAGAAATATTCTTCGAAGCCTTTGATGGGCTCCGCTAGCGGCTGGACCGTGACGGCTCCCTCAACCTGGCGGGAGGCGTTGTAATTCTTTTAAAGTACATTAGAAAAGTCAATTTGTGGATGTCATTGCTTAAATTATAGACGTGTATCGCGGCGTTAAAAGTAAGGGCATCAGCTTTTGCTGGCGACAAAAAATCTTCTCATTTATTTTGAGCAGCCCGTGGCTTTTACGATTCTGAATCCTGTGGCCCGCTTTTTATCTTCTTGCTCCGTTTAAAATGATATGCGAGACGAATTGAGATGATAGCGTACTATCTCGCCAAATTGCTTTTGGGATTCGAGACCCTCCTCCAACTTATACGAGAATTAAAAAAGTTTAGGGAAAAGTGGGGCAGATATGAGTACAAATTTAACCTCTTTTAGATTCCATGGGCTCTTCTTGGCAAGCCTTGGAGGATGGGTGTACTTTAAAATGATCTATTTCTACACCATTTTCCATTGATTTCTTCGAATTTTTTTAAATAATTGCGTTTTTGTAGTGGTTATCAGGTGTTGCATTTGAACCGTGAACATTTCTTCGAGAAAGATTGTTTCAACAGAACAAACAGTTGCAATCACGCCCCACCAGGTGATTTTCTGACCTTTAAGTAAAGAATTTTTAGGATCAATTTAGCTTGACAGTCCTTTGATCTAGGCTTCCTAGCAGGATAAATCTAATTCAGGTATATAGCGCAATAACCAAACAGTTCACTCCAGATGCGAAGCAGATGCACGGCGCCTTGCCAAAGTTGGATATGAATGTGAAGTTAATGTCACTGAGCCGTGTCCGTCTCCTGCAGCAGAATTCTTTGCCTGTGATTGATTGTCACGAACTGCGGATGCTTTCTGATGCTTGAACTGGCTGGTTTATAACTTGTATTGTAGCATGGTGAGAGTCACTGAGTTCATTCAGTATAGCTGTTTTAGATCCAACATCCTTCCCAAGTTATCTTCGTTATTTTTCTCCTAATGATGGGAAAGTACTGATTTTCCAATTATTTAAATGAGCTTTGTAACGAGTTAGAAGGGACTGACTGTATCAAAAACTGATGGGCAAATTTTTTCATCGCCTAAAAATAGATAGTGAAGAATGGCTTTGTTTTTTTGTCAAAGAAATTTGACTCTCCAACATAATTACACGTCCACCTGCATTAATCGGCAGTACTCACCATGCAGACGGGTTTTGTATCGAAAAAAGCCGTTATAGAAGTCCAAGAAAACAGAAAATCTTAACTAGACATGCAACCTAAACATAAGTAGGCAGCAGCAATATAGTGCCAAGCCGATTCTTATAATCTCATTATAGGCTTATAAGTTGTTTGATTAGTTCTTGTCTAGGAGTGCGTGCCAACTTACAGAAAGTGCTCAACTTTGGTGCGACTTGTCCAAACGGAATCGCCTTTTGGAAAACCGGCTCAGACACAAAGTGTTCCGTAATCACATTACGGTTCGGACTACAAAAGAGTTGAGCCTTAGCGATCGTCACGCTATATTGACCAGACAGAGCTGTTGTTAGCATTATTGTCCCCTATCTGCGAGCATCGTGATCCCCTTCCAAGGGACTAATAGCGTAGAGAAAATTTAAGAAAAATCGAGAACCATTTCGTACAATACGAGCGTATGCTATCCATATAGATGAGTTCATTATTAAAACGTTATTGTTCAGACAATGATTTACAGCCTCAGGAAGCAGTGAGAATTCACGATAAATATTTCAATCGGAGCATTGGTTATTTATTAAGTCTTTATTACCCTGAGAAGTGCTCAGACCAGAACCCGCGCACTCACCGCCCTCTCATTGTTGTCCTTGTACACCAGCGGCCGGGCGCCCCAGCCATCGGAGCCGATCCAGCTGAATTTGTCGGTGCAGTTGAGGTCCCTCACGGCGGACATGAAGTCGCCAACCTCCTGGTCGGAGCCGAACACCACCACGCCTGAATGCGTTTGTTGGTTCAAGGATGAATAGCGTGGATAACTTGTTGCAGCAAGCGAAAACAGAGCTATTATGACATTTTGAAGCATGGGATTGACAATGGCTCTCCAGTTAAGCATCTTTTAAGTTACATGGATTGCTTTGAAATGCGAACCCACTCGATCTGTGGCTCCACTTATATTACCCAAACAAGAACCCAAACAATACTTATGAATCTCCCTCCCATTCAATCCAACGTTCCAATAGAGCAGAAAATATCCCGAGCAAGCTGAGCCTAAGTAAAAAAGCATTTGCTGAAATAAAAAACCGCCCACTCCCCAGCAAGCCCGAATCGCTAATGGCTCGAATGCGAAAGAAACTAATGCGAAAATGCGAAAAAGCATTTCCTGCGTTTTTTTCTCAGAAATTCATCCGCCTTTGGAACTGCAATTATGATTAAACAGGGCTTGTCAGGATGTGGGCGTTGTCTGTGTTTCTCGTTAACTTGTAATTTTTTTCCCACGCGGTGATCCCTAGGAGTTTTACGTAGATTTTACGATGCTTTTAATAATTTCTTTCTGCAAAAAACTGCCTCGAAAGTATACTTTTTTCTGACAATAAAAAAAGATTGCAAAAATACCTTGACTCATTCTAAAGGTTAGTTTACCCGAACAAAGTTTACGGTACATCTATTCAAAGAATCTAACCATATCAAAACTTTATTCATAACAAAATGCTCACCCGAGGCCCCGATACCATCAAAAGTGCTCCGGTGCTTGACCAGACGATCAATTTTGGTGTAATAATCTTGAATTTTAGCCAGCTTAGAGTCGCGGGGCAGAGTCTCAACCAGGGCTGGACAGATGCCGTTCTGTCTGAACAGTTTCTCGAGCTCCTCGAATGCCTAAATCGTGGGGGCACGTTGATAAGAAATAATTCTATGGAATTGTGCTCGGCTTCAGGTAAAAATTCTGTCTATGACCGAAATTCGTGTCTAACTGAGCTACCCAGTGTCTACCTGAGCAACTCAGTGTCTACCTGAGCAACTCAGTGTCTACCTGAGCTACTCAGTGTCTACCTGAGCTACTCAGTGTCTACCTGAGCTACCCAGTGTCTACCTGAGCTACTCAGTGTCTACCTGAGCTACTCAGTGTCTACCTGAGCTACTCAGTGTCTACCTGAGCTACTCAGTGTCTACCTGAGCTACTTAGTGTCTACCTGAGCTACCCAGTGTCTACCTGAGCTACTTATTGTCTACCTGAGCTACCCAGTGTCTACCTGAGCTACCAAGTGTCTACCTGAGCTACCCAGTGTCTACCTGAGCAACTCAGTGTCTACCTGAGCTACCCAGTGTCTACCTGAGCTACTCAGTGTCTACCTGAGCTACTCAGTGTCTACCTGAGCTACCCAGTGTCTACCTGAGCTACTCCGTGTCTACCTGAGCTACTTATTGTCTACCTGAGCTACCCAGTGTCTACCTGAGCTACCAAGTGTCTACCTGAGCTACCCAGTGTCTACCTGAGCAACTCAGTGTCTACCTGAGCTACCCAGTGTCTACCTGAGCTACTCAGTGTCTACCTGAGCTACTCAGTGTCTACCTGAGCTACTCAGTGTCTACCTGAGCAACTCAGTGTCTACCTGAGCTACTCAGTGTCTACCTGAGCTACTCAGTGTCTACCTGAGCTACCCAGTGTCTACCTGAGCTACTCAGTGTCTACCTGAGCTACTCAGTGTCTACCTGAGCTACTCAGTGTCTACCTGAGCTACTCAGTGTCTACCTGAGCTACTTAGTGTCTACCTGAGCTACCCAGTGTCTACCTGAGCTACCAAGTGTCTACCTGAGCTACCCAGTGTCTACCTGAGCTACCAAGTGTCTACCTGAGCTACCCAGTGTCTACCTGAGCAACTCAGTGTCTACCTGAGCTACCCAGTGTCTACCTGAGCTACTCAGTGTCTACCTGAGCTACTCAGTGTCTACCTGAGCTACTCAGTGTCTACCTGAGCTACTCAGTGTCTACCTGAGCTACTTATTGTCTACCTGAGCTACCCAGTGTCTACCTGAGCTACCAAGTGTCTACCTGAGCTACCCAGTGTCTACCTGAGCAACTCAGTGTCTACCTGAGCTACCCAGTGTCTACCTGAGCTACTCAGTGTCTACCTGAGCTACTCAGTGTCTACCTGAGCTACTCAGTGTCTACCTGAGCTACTCAGTGTCTACCTGAGCTACTTAGTGTCTACCTGAGCTACCCAGTGTCTACCTGAGCTACTTATTGTCTACCTGAGCTACCCAGTATCTACCTGAGCTACCAAGTGTCTACCTGAGCTACCCAGTGTCTACCTTTTAGCAAATTTTTTTCGAGTAATCGATTGCATAAGTTATGAAGACACGCTGAGGGTTTTTTAACTATGAAATTAACTATTTTTAGGCTCACCTCTCTGCCATATTTGGAGTCTTCATACACAATGGACACGTACGACCAATTGAAGACTTTAATGATCTCAACGATAGCCTCCGCCTGGTACTTATCCGATGGAATGGTGCGCAGAAAGTAAGGGAACCGGTTTTTGTCCGAAAGTTGCGGTGCAGTGGAAAAGAAGCTAATCTGAAATTGTGCGATACCATTTTACATAATTTTTCAATTTTTTATACTTAAAAAATTTTATCAAGGATCCAGCAGTCAAACCTGCGGTATATCGAACAGCTTCAAAAGCGAAGCCACGTGATTCGACGTAATGGACGATGGGGCACCAATGACCCCAGTGATCAGGGGGATGTTGTCGTGGCGATTCCGGCACTCAGCCTGACCGGAAATCACTTTTGGCGAGGCTGAAATTAAAAATTGCATGTTAAATTTTTTTGACCCCACTTTGAGGCTATCCACTTTGCGTATAGATGGAGGAGTTGTAGCCAAGGAGTTGGAGACAATTTGTGCCCTTTGAGCAAGGCACTTAATTCCGAATTGCTACAGTCCACCCAGCTGAGGTCGGGTACCAGTTTGAGCTGGGTAAATTTAGGGTGGGTGTTGCGGCCTCTCCAGCCCGTCAGGCTGGTCGAAAAGTCGGTTGTGTAAATTTATTTATTTGTTTATTTATTTGAGGCTGGTACCCACTATTTTTAGTCCTGTTTCTGACACCCTAAACATTGGACTAACAAAATTAAATGAAATGATTAGGCGTTTACATTTTATTTTTATGGTTATAATACATGAAAGTTCTCCAACGTTCTTAGCGATCAAAGTACTTTTGCAACATGCAGGTATGCCATATCCATATAATAATAATAAAAGTCTTCATTTCTCACATTCAACGTCCAACAAGTTAAGCTCAGATTAGGAAGTGCAACTAACATTTACTCACTTTGAAGCACTTCTTTCAAACCCGTTGGAACTTGCAATTGCTAAAGATTTATCAAGGTTGGAAATCAATTCTAGGCGAAATTCTGCAGAATCGATGCCAGCAGATGTGCTTTAAAAACGTTGGGGGCGAGAATGCAGCCTGAGCCGGAATCCCCTTTGAGCGGCTTGCCGAATACAGGGTGAAAAAGACCGCCGGAAAAGAAGGGGAGACGAGGCGGCAGCAACAATCGATGAAAGCAATCGTCCCAGGTGGCGCCAGGTGAAAGAAAGTGCTCGCATGGGGGGGGGGGCGTCTTAGGACAACACGTACGACAAAGTATGGAGTGAGTTCGCAGGAAATTTTATTTTTGAGCTGAGCATGCCGAACACATGTCGAGACATAGCAGACTTGAAAAAAAACATTTTCAGCACTTCTTATATTAATTATAGCCCATATTTAGTGTTTGGTGGAATTCATTTTCATCTAGCTATAGTAAATTCATAATGAATGAACCTTTCCAGTAGCTAAAATAAAGTACATCAAAATATTTTTTCCTGGTGGCAAAGTTGAGCACTCGTCCGCTAAAGCTGCCGGTACTTGAAATTTTCAAGGAGGCGAGTTCACACAGTCTCGGCGAACCTTGAACTTCCAGCTCGCATGCGACGCATTCAAACAGGGGCCCAGTTTTCTAATTTGAGCGAAGGAAATTCTTAACCCGCTTGAGTTAGGCCCGAGTACCTCCAGGCACGTCAATGATGTTATTTACTCACAAGGAAGTGGGTTGCCGGATATGCATCAGCATCCCAAGTCGCTGAGGCGGTTTGGCTTTTATCTTTCATTGCTTCGATTGGATTTGAATTAAAAGGATATAAAAATGCGCCACTTTTTCGGCAGTTGTGTCAAGTATCGAAATGGACCTGATGAGTCACTGTACTTTGCACCAAGATTGCCACACGATAGTTCTTTATCAATTGGGACTATCTTCTGCTTTCAGGACATCCAATTGCCGTGACTCAGCATTGCCCTGAGCTACAAGACTCAAAGGCCCGAGCACGATGCAAGCAATGCAGGCAGGCGCTTAAGGCAGCATTATAAAGGCAGTCAGATATGCGAGCAGACGCAGTCTCTTTAAAGTTGCATAAAACAATTTTGAGCTAACACAAGACCGACCTAAAAGTCACTTGCTTCTCCCAAGGAATGACTGTTGCGTCGGCGCAGTTCGCTGATCAAAGAAACAAACTAAAAAGACAATGAATCTTCTTCTAAGACATTCGATAAATTGCTCCCATAATTGAATTCATACAAAGCGGCTGTATGGACACTATGTGCGTTCTCCCCGAATGCTGGGGCCTTTGGCTAGCCCGGGCCTCTGCTGGAATGTCGCTGCTGCCGCAATGCAAGCTGGGATCTCGGCGTGAAGTACTGTTAAGTCTGGGCTCTGTAGGTCTGGCGGGACGCTGGATCACTTGTACTACACAGCTGAAGCTTGTATTGAGCGATGCACTTGGATAGGGACAGTAGATTCAGGCTTTCCTTGCTTGTTCCACTGTTCTGA
Source organism: Macrostomum cliftonense (assembly GCA_950096795.1). NCBI lineage: Eukaryota > Metazoa > Platyhelminthes > Macrostomidae > Macrostomum > Macrostomum cliftonense. Next base: position 1,215,515 of record CATNEM010000301.1, on the reverse strand, counting down.
GTGACCGTGTCATTCTGCCACTCATGCCTGCAGCTGCCTGTCTCTCAGTATAAAAAAAAACGAACCACGCCCTGTAAGCTGAAAGCTTTGCGCTCTAACTGCTCAATAGGAGCTGGGGGACGAGGTGATTAGGTTTCCGTTGGCCTATCGGTAAAGGAGAGTCGAAGAAACCACTAGCAATTAAAATATTATCGATATATCCCATTAGCTCACAGAAAGATAGATAGATAGATAGATAGATAGATAGATAGATTGATTGATTGATTGATAGATAGATAGATTGATTGATTGATTGATTGATTGATTGATAAATAAATAGACAACATTTTCACACAAAAGTATATCGCATGACAAGTTCTACATTCCAAACAATGCACTAAGTACAGCAACTGCTCATTTATGATGACACGGACTGGCCGCAAAGTCCCATCAGTAGCTCACTTCCGTTAATGTTATCAGTCTCTACCACTTTGAACGCCTTATTGTAGTTAAGCAAGGCCAGAAAGATCTGGTGGAAAGTGACTGACTGATTGTCTGCGGCATTTAATTTCAGCCTGGAAAAGCGCGAGTGACAAGCAAGCTCTTCTTACTGGTCTGACTCTCTTCATTAACCTTCGAGTAACCTAACGGCCTCAGGCGGATGCCAAGCCGGCAACTCCAATTATTGGGATATTAAGAATGCCTGCGAGCTCACGGCGCATCTTCCGGCTTGCAGGCTTACCTGGGCGCTCTTTTTGGACGTATCCGATAGATTATTCCCTCCCGAAGAGAGCAGCTCCGGGAGGTCCGGAAGAAGCAAAAATCATTGCCGAAAAATCGAAACGGCGCCCTAAGTGAAATCCGAACGTTCAGACAGACAGTCAGAGAGGGCCGAAACGCGAGAAATTGAGGATGTAGCCGTCTTAAGCGCTGATAAGTCCCATTGCAGCAACACGGCGTGTCGAAATGCGAAGGGCTGATCAGTGCTAAATGCAAGCCTCAGTGGCTGTGAGGGATTTAGTTTACAGAGCGCTATGTGAGAAGGGTAAACAGAAGCAGCAGATTTGGTTTGATGATGCGGAAGGTAATATAGGCAGCTATATATTGCGATGTTTAGTGCAGATAGCAAGTGCCGTATATGCTGGAAAGACTTCATGATTTAGTAGTTGTTAGTTAGACTAAACGGTAATGTCGTGTTACAGACAGTAACAGATTTTAACGAATTAATGAAGCTCATTTCGTGTAAAAAAAATCTGAATGGTGGCGAAAATCTAATAAACGTGTCATAGAGCACCTATTTAATAGTCCTTGATTTTCAGTCTTAACAATGACAGGGTTGAAAAGTCTGCCGCAGAAGGAGGAATTGTTTTTTGATTGATTGCTTTGTTTTGATTAAGCAGCAACGAGTGGGCTGACCAGCGGTAGACAAAAACGAGGCGGGAAAATGATTTAACCTCAGATCCCCGGTATCGGCGTGACAAAATTTCCCGCAATTTAGCCCTCCCCCTTCGATTCCACTTCGTGAGCTTTAAAGTACCTCTTCCGTATATGGATTTCGTGTACGCAATCTTCCAGTGAAGTGTGATCGGAAGAAGCGGAAATTTCTGCTTTAGATAATTCTCATGGTGGCGTGTTGATTCTCGCGCTTCGGCGCATTTTCAGCGCATCCGAGGTCCTGCATGTTAGGCGTGTTTGCTGTTATTTTTACACCAAGGTCGCTTCACACGTGTGCCATGGCGTCTCAGAGCAATATTAATAAGGAAATTAACGGTTGAACGCTCCGATGCCGCCGGGGGAATCGAATGTCGCGGCGTGCAGCGCTCCGTCAAGTGAGAAAGCATGGGTAATCGCGAGGTCAGAAGCATCAGGGGCTCCTCTATCTATCGGTTCTCCAGTAGTGCAAGAAAATGGGGAAAAACACGAAACCACGTAAAAAAAAAATAACAAAAATAACCAAAATTTTTGTCATTTTTTATTCCAGGCTCAAGAAGATTTTTCTAATTCGTTGTCCAAAGTTGTAATTTTGACGGTAATGAGAAACAATTATGCACCCGAGCCTTCGACGGGTTGTGCAGTCAACGGCACAGTCTTCAAAGGCTGGTGAGCCGCAAAAAACATCATAAATTTACCTCAGAATTTACGAAACTTTTAACTATTCTCAGGCAGAGTACGGGCATCGAGTGATCAGAAGAAAACCACAGTATGCTCATACATTGATGACCGAAGATTGCAGAATTTTGAAAACAGAATTTTACCAAGGCGCAACTGCTCGATAATTATCTCTGCTTGAAGGAAAATATTGAAAAAAAAGACTGTAGCCTCACTGAGGAGAGCCGCAGCGTTGCGTGATACCTGCAGACAGTGTGATGGACAGGGCAAGATGGACAAGGGAGAACGGCCCGATAGCTCCGGGACGAAGCCGATTTTTTTCTTCACTGATTAATTTCAGCTTTAGATATCATGTGAAAAATTTCTCTTTGACAACAAAATTACGATGCGCCTTGATAATGGATTTCCCCTGAAATGTACGTCAGTTTTTGTTTCGATCCCATACTGGCTTGAACCGAAATGTCACACGAGACTCCATTAGAGATAGGATTAGTGGCTAGTAAAACCATGGAAAATTGAGGCTAAAATTTTTCCTCTGCTTTTCGGCCAAAATTTACGAGTTAAGTTTGCTCCATAAGATAAGGAAATGGGATTATTATCCTCAGAATGATAAACGTCAGCAGGCTTAGTTGTTAAGGAGTTAGACTTTTTATGCGCTGAAGAGCCATCTCGAGCTCAAGCCTTGTAAACATTTTTAACGGTTTGTTGGTTTGACGAGAATTTTTTTCATTAAAAATATTTGCAAGCCTATTCCATATACGATTTTTAAGGAAACTAAGTCAAGAAATTCCGTATTAAAAAGCAGAAAAATTCTTCAATTTACAGTGCCAATCGTTGAGAAAGAGAAAAAAGCTGCAGTGTCACAACGTTGCGGGCACTAACTGTGTGAGTGAGTGATTCCATTGCTGCATTCCCCAACACCTTGCATTATTCAATCCACAGCCAGCCACTCTAAGTTGGATAAACAGTTTGCGAGAGGCTATGTTAAAGTGGGTTACTGGGGCTTCGTGTTTTCATTTACTGCATGCTTGGTAGCATGCTTTTGGTCGCTTATGATTGCCTATGAAGGTATAGGAAAAACTATTGCAATTCAGAGAATCAGTTTCATCTAAAGTCCACAATTCCATGAAGTACGAGCGTAGTACAATTTTGTTGGTGCTAGTGACAAGTTTATTTATGATTGTGCAAAATCTATACTCGAGCTTGCACAGTAGATGATCAAATTAGGTGCCGTAAATGCTGCTTAATTGACAAGCAAGTCAAGATAATATTTGTTTAACTTGAACAATTTTATATGCTAGTTCCCATGTAAAAATATCATTAGCATCTAAACTTGTCTTAATCGGATGACTGTTCTAATTAAACGTGGTACAATGACTTGTCGCTGGTAATTTCCAAAAATAGTAATAGTTTGGCGTGACTCCACCACGTTTTTCACGGGCAAATCACTTGGTATTGGCTGTCCAGCTTAGCTGCCACTAGCAAAGTCTAATGCGCCTCGCCTTCAGTGTCAGTTCACTTGCTAAGGCCTTTATCGAACCCACAAAGCCTTCAGGGATTAGAAGCCAAAAAGCAAAAAGGCTTTGAAAGTTTTTCAGCATCTAAGCGACCCTGACAGCCCATGATTCGCTTGTCTTCAGCTTTTCAGACTGTCCCGCGAGGTGTCCTTACACCACGCCCGGCCAAACTAGGCCTCCATTTCCCTAACACTGACTGTCCGACAGAAATCTCTCCTTCCCTGTTCATCAATAATGGGGGCGAACGGGAAAAGGATGATCCAAACCAGGCGTAGGGCTATGCAGCTAATTCTGGTCCTCGCTGCTACATATTGTTTTTGGAATCGAGCCACAGAGAATAAGCAGACTCTGCGCTACTCAATCCCCTTGTTTATCATGCCTTTCTAAGCAAAAAAGTGCTTCTCGAGGATTACAAAGTAGGAGTGTAACAAACCACGAATGAATGCTTGGTTCAGTCTCGAGAATTTTTGCTACTGTGATGCGTACCGAATTTCAATTAGCATAGCTACTGTAGAGAATTTTAATGTAAAATTTGCACCACATCACATATCTTGCTGTGAATTCTCAAATTGACAATTCCTTCTAGTTCGCAGCTAAATTGCTGTAGGATGCATGTACTGTTCTAAATACTTTGTTTTTACAAACCAACATACCAAGCCTTGTTATAAAGTAGGAAAAAGCTGGACAGAATTTAAATACCTACATTTAAACAATCAAATTTAAACACAGAGTTTTAAGCCCTCAAGCTAAAGACTTTTATCGAAGGAAATGATTCCACTCACCCTTGATAAAGTCGACAGACTGGTCCAGGCCGTACGTGTCCCTGTCGCAGTCGTCTTTGATGAAGCTGCCTAGCTTGATTCCGTCGCCAATGACGTCATTGGAGTTGATGTAGTCTATGGTGAAGAGCATAGACTCCAGGGCCTGCAGGCCACCCTGGTGCATGACCCGGCCGCAGACTTTGTCCTCGGAGCGCGAATGCACCATCATGAGACCGCCGAGGTAGATGTCGCCCGGTGTGAACACGCGCTGAGCCTGTATGGGCCAGTAATGCACTTTGCCATCTCTGCCGATAAAATTAGCCAGCTTCTGGCGCCAAGGCGTTTCGTCTTGTTGTTTTTGTTGCAGCTTCTGGTCCTGCTGCTGTTGCTCCTCCTGCTCGCCTAAGCGTTTGTGATGAAAATAGACTCACAAAAATGAGAAGCAGATGAATAAAAAAAACTGACAGTTCGAGTTTAGTCGACACAAGTCGAGTCATGGATGCAGTGACTATAGCTTTCTGTACTACAGATACCAAACGCCTTTCTGCTCGGCAAATTTCAGAAAGGCGCGTACTGGAATGCGAAGTTACTTGTTAGAGCTTCTCATGAAAAATGGAGTTTGCATTGAGCCTCAGTGATTACAAGCAGAAGCGGTAATACATCTGCTGCCTGAATGGGCATATAACCCTGTCAATCCAATAAGGCGAGGAATGCTGCAGCCAATCGCCGAGCAGGATATTAGCTAGCAAGGAATCAGAGACTCACAACTGCCAATCAACTTTTTCAGCCATTTACTTGGAATAGAAGTCAGTCAGATTAGCTAGAGTTTTAGCTTGCAGTCAGTGCATGGCGGACAGTGAGTTATCCATCACTAAATGTCATCTGAAGTCATCGGATGATTCCCCCCATCATCATCTTGCATTTTGAGGTGATTATTTTCTTGAAAAATGGGAATTTTAATAGGATAGTTGTCAAAAAATGACTAGAATTAATGGGATTCTTAATCCAATCAAAACTGCCTTGTACAATGCTTCACAAAAAGCTATTATTTTCTATCGTAAATTTAACGACGACATTAACTCACAAGTCGTGTAGGCCAGCCTTCAGCAAAAACTTTCGTACTGAACACGCTATCTGTCAGGGACAGCCGATAGCTGCTGCGATCCACTTCACACTCAGCCAGCTCCGCTGCGAGTTCGGGAGCATCTGTGAGAGACGAAGAGCTTGGGGAGTTCAAGACGATTGACTGCGAGTTAGAGCCTGCAAGCTTTCAGCTCGTGTTCAAGTGGCTGAAGTCGAAGATTTATTTATTCGTTTTGAAGCTCTGCTCCTAAGTTCGACACGGGATTGGGGGCAGGCTTGATTTTTTATGGAGATTTCACGAACAAACTGCACGAATTAAGTAATATTATAGCGGGGATACTTTCCTACGGCTTGTAATTTCATTTCTATATTTTTATTTTTTTGTACTATCGCACTAGGTACCTTGCTCAGCTGTGATGAGTCCGTATGTAGAAAAATGCGCCAAACTTTTCCATAGAAAATTTTGATTAAGAAACCCTAATGTTCGCTAGACGATAAAACTATAATTGAACTCTTTAAACACATTTACCTGTTTGACTTCAAAGAAACACAGTTAGTAAAACAAAAGCTTTGGTACGATGTGATATTCAAAGCACACCAAGGATGCTAAAGTCCAGAGAAACAAGAAATTGAATATTGTTGTGACTGACTGACAGACCTCATCAGAGTCCAGCTTGGGTGCGGTCACAGACCTGCAATGCTAACAATTTAACATGTCAGATGGCAGTGCAGATGGACATTTGAGCTCTGTGTTCCCATGGGACTTTGTTTTAAGAGAAAGAGCGAGACAGTCAGCTCTGAAGCTCTTGTCAATCACGCAATAAGGCAATAATATGTTCAATATAAATTCTGAACTGGATCAATGCTGAACCAACTAACCAGGCCCACAATGCTGCTGATTAATGATGCATATCAGGGAACAGAGATTTGGGATTGAAAGGTTTTTAGATAGCTAGGAAAATCAAACTACGATGAGTATTTTTCCACATTTTAAGACACTAACGCCTAAATTGTTTGGTTTACAATAGCTCATTATCAGTGGAAACTTACGCTCTTACAATAGAAAATTTTCACTAAGAATGTTAGAAAACAAGAAATTAAGCCTTGTGGCTTGGGTATTCGCGACATAATTGTTTCTTGCTTCACACAATCCTTACTGACAGTAGCGTAGTAGCGTTTTTTCTTTAATTTTGCACATTTAAAAAATTGAAGCAGTTGCACTGACTATACTTTTTTTCTAAAGTATCCATTCCGTAGAGGAAAAGTATCCATTAAAATGTCTCTTCGACTAATTAAAACAAAGTAACATGCATGAATAAGAGCGACTAAAATAAGATAACACTGAAGGTCATCCGTTAAGATAAGATAAGAAGAGATAATATTCAAAATTTTTGAAATTTTTTGAAAGTACGACATGAAACCATCCGATTTTCGGGTTATTATTTCTTGAAAGTATTTTTTTGCTTCATTATTCCGATGTCTGTCAGACAAGGATGTACTTAGCCCAATCAGCGCTAGTCTGAATCTCTTCTTCCATCTCAGTGTCGGTGAACAGCAGCAGACGGCAAATTCTTAGCTTTCTGTTGTACAGCACGTGACGGCTGTTGCCAACGCGCATTGCAACGGCAGTGCACCTCATGGCGCTCGTGATATTCGGGAAGTCGGTGAAGCAGTACTCGGTGTTGAAGCTCTCCCGTTTGAAGGCGACGGCATTCCATACGCCGGTATTGGCTATCGAGACCGGCTGATTCGCTAACTCGCATACAAAGCCGTACTGAGCGCCGCAATTCTTATCGGACAGCTTGCTGTTAACTGTCAGTCGCAGACAGTCCTCCGCACTCGAGCCGCCGGTTGGCTCGCCGTTATTAAACAGAGCGTCATCTTCGGGAAACAGCCCGTTGTCGTTGATCCGCTGCCAGCCGGCCCTGCTTGAGCCGCGCTCATCGTTCAGATCGGTCACGCCAATCCACAGGTCGCAGTTACAGTTGGCGCTGGGAATTTTCCTGGAAACTAGCAACTTAATTGAGTCGTACGAGTTGGCCAGCTCACCTCCGAGCGATTCGCATTGCTGCTTTGCTGAGTGCCAGCTGAGGCTCTCCGTTCTGCTCACGAACATGCACCTGCAGGCCTCCAGGCTGAACGGAGCCGGGCAAGACTGAGCCGAAAGCAGCAAAAGATGGCCTACAAGAATGCCGAAAAGCCGGGTACACTTCAAACCCATTGATTTTGTACCACCAGATAAAATTTAGAGCCTGCTGAGCTTGATTCCGTGAGTTTTAGTTTTTGCGAAATTTTAGGAAATCTAAGAATCCTAGCCAAGCATTTCGCAGTAGAAACTAATGGAAATTTTCTACCCAAGAGATAAGCTGTTATCCTCCGATTGGTCCGAGCAAATTTTTAGCCATTCATAAATACTTCCCAGCGTCACATTTTCAAAATATGGGGACTCACTGAAAGCTTAAAACATCCAGATGCTTAAATCCCACGATAAATTCATGCAGAGCAACAAACTTTTTCAGAAAATTTTCTCAGAAAGTGTGACAGATTGTCACAATGGTATGCTTGCTGGTAAAGTTATTTCGAGGAAACGCAGCAGCATGAAGAATTTTTAAGCAACGGCATCCTTAAAATAATTTTTGCCGTCTTAACCAAGGTGCAGTGATGAAGTAAGCTTCTTCTTTGTTTCGCTGCTGTTTCAGATCACTAAGCAAGTCTTTCCTATGCTACCTAACTGAACTATTGATCGTTTGTACGTAGAAGTGGAGCAAATATTCTCCAAAATTCCCGCATTCCCGCATGGCTTTTTGGAATAAGTCACTTAAACATACACTCGCATGCAGCACCAGCTTGAAAAACTTATTTTTATCTTCTCACAAGTCAGAAATAAATTCACTTTGTGCAAAATGACAATTACATACTGGCCCAAGGGACTAATCGCTTAAGGTTTTCTTAAAAATAAAGCGACCGAAAAGCAATCGAGTGTGATGATGGGGCTCGGGGATCTGGGTTCGTGTTCTGACCCCTGGCTGCAATAAAACAACCGAAACGCGTACGAACTACGACGCAGAGTCGGCCGGGATTAGGCTGATCGAGCGTACGACGCACGATGCTTCCAGCAGCGTATGACACGGGGCTGGTTGAGGTCGGAATCGGTTCCCTCTACGATGCCTATCGCTAGCACAGCCCCAACTAAAACGTCGTCGGACGGACAAGATCCCTATGGCGCGCCTTCGCAATATATGAAGCAACGGCACAGGGGCGGGAAGAGGGGCGGTGGAGGAGACAAAAAAGGGGCTAAAGAAGCTCAAGCTAAATTGACGCAAACCAGTGCACCACAGCCAACAAGCAGCCAGGACTTTGGTTATATTGAATGACTAACGGAAAACCATCACAACCTCTGCTAATCAGAACGAGGGGGGAAAGATGTCTATTTGAAGGGGGAATGTACAAATGTGCACATTCACAACACAATACGACGTTAGAAATTAACTAGCGTCACGTCATATATTATCAAGACTTTTAAATTGACACAAAAATTAAATTTATTAGTTAAAAAATATTTTAAAATCGCTCCTCTCCACTCTCCACTGTTAAGTAGCACAGGGATGACATGAGTTAGCAAAATTTAGCTCGACGTACCTGACCCGACAGCAACGAAAAGTTCACGAAGAATCTGATCAGCCACTTCCTCAGGTGATTTGCACGCACATTTTTTGTCACTGGCTCAAAGGAACAATCAGTCGGTCGACTATGCAGATGCCTTCATGGCAGCAAAAAGTGCGCCTTTCTGAAGCTGGCGCAGGAGGCGAGGGATGAGATCATCAAAGGTCGTTTTCTGTTGGGTTCGAAAGACCCGGCGGTGCGGATGCAAATGAAGCTGCTACGCTGGAGACCGCCAGACTTGTCGAGTCTGTGCAATCGCATGCAGGAGCCGCCCATGCCATGTCTGCTGAGGCTCCCCAAGCTCTGGCTGTGGGAATTCAACGGTAGCTGCGACAACTTTCCGACCAAGTGAGCCCCAGGTGGAGTCCAGAGCTCAGCATCGCCAGAACCGTGGCGGTGGAGACACCAGACGAGGTGGCAGGCGCTGAGTCGTCTCGAGCTGGACTGGCTGTAAACCTGGCCATGTGCAACCACTTTGCGGAGACATACCCTTACTGTGTGCAACCAGAGGGTAAGAATTGAGACTTCAGCAATCTGCCGATGTGTACTGTGCGTCTCGTTATCAAGTAATCTTCCCTGCTAGGCTTGGATTTGCCTCTGCAACCAAAGGTGAGTGCGGCATCTTTAAGCCTGACAACTCAAAGGCCGTTTTATCAGCAGCCGTGTGGAGCGCGTTGTCTTTCGTTAATTGAGGACGGACAGATCGTGGTCCGCTGTGTCAATGCCGACTCCATGCATGACTCCATGACACTGATGCATCGGTGGTAGCTTACAACAGCCACTGTTCGGGAGGCAGGTGGTTTGATTGGTCGCTGACTCGCGGTATATTTATTTAAATCTACCTTATTTACAATTACTGTACGCCCGCTTCCACTCTGCGCACTCACCTTGTTGCTCTAACCCTCGGCCGCATTGTGCATTGGCATCGTGCACTCCCCCCCCCCCCTGTTTGAGCCTATTTGCACTGAATTATATAATAAACGTGTGGAGGCTCCCCTCCGGAGCTAGGTGTTGGTTAGCACGATTTGCCTACCGTTTTTGAGCACAGCTAAATTGGCTACTAGCTCTCGGGCTTTTTTTGTCGGCTTCAGGACATTAAACTTGGTAGCAGAGCGTGGTTGGGCAAAGACTAAGTTTCCACGCTGATAAACAACAATTACTGTGCAACCAGAGGCACGATGGAAGTCGACAACGCCATTCCACCGCAGCAGGACGAACAAGAAGATGATCGCGCGCTGCGTTTGGAGAAGCTGCGCTTTGAGAAATCGAGAAGAAAGGCAGCGCTAACTCGGTGCAAGAGCAAGCTATCATGGCTGCTACAGAAACGCGCTTCTGGCGATGAAGTCCAAGAAGCCTGCGATAACCTGTCGGATCTGCATGATCAAGTCAGCACCATTCAGGAACAGCTTTACGAAGGCTACGTGAGCACAAAGGACGACGAGAGGCGACAGCGGCTGCTCGACGAGATGGAGGAGATGGAGCGCGACTACCAGGCTGCGATTCAACGCGTCGAATCTGCCAGGGGCCGTCAAGCGCAACGCGAACAAGAAGCGCCGCTTGCTGCGAGGGCAAGTGCCGAAGACGCTGCTGCAAACCAAGACGAAGCAGCTGGTGAGTTAGATAGACTTTCTGTTAGCGCTGCGTCCAGCAATGCGTCGCACCCCAAGGAGATCTCCAAGGACCTGTGGAAGATGTTAAAGCGTGTTGAAATCCCAACGTTCAGGGGAGACAAGCAGAGTTACGAGAACTGGAAGGCAGCTTTTGTGGCGTGCATTGATAGCGCCCCCGCTACGCCCGAGTTTAAGCTGCTACAACTCAGGCAGTACCTACAAGGCGAGGCATTGAAGGTCATTGAGCACTTGGGGCACTCAGGGACGGCATATGAGGCGGCCAAGGAAAGACTTGATAGAGAGTTCGGTGGAAAACGCCGGCAACTCGCCTTACACTTGGGGGAGTTGGATAACTTTCCTGCTGTGCGCTGCGGAAACACGAAAGATCTGAAAAGTTTTGCAAATTTGCTGGATATAGCCGTAATTAATTTAGAAGAGGCTGGAAAGGACACTGAGCTGCAAGATGGAATGCTGTATGTCAGACTGCAGAAGAAACTGCCCGAGCAAATGGTTTCCCACTATCGAAGGTGGATCTTTGAGCAACGGAAGCAGGAAAGTGTCAGGAATCTTCGGATGTGGGTGCTGCAAGAAGCGGAATTTCAGACCGAAGCGTTGGAAATCGTGCGGGGCATTGCCACGCCTCACCTGGAGAGCCAGAAGTCCATCCACCGCGGAGTGCGGGACCAGCGGTCGAAGACATTTCATAGCGCCGTGAGTGAGAAAAAAGGGCAGTCGAAAGGTTGCACGGTGTGCCAAGGTGATCACGAGTTGTGGACCTGCAGTGAGTTCAAAAGGCTTCAGGTGAACAAGCGCTGGGAGGCTGCGCAGCGCTCGAAGGCCTGCTTCAGGTGCTTAGGCCAAGGTCACGTGAGCAGTAAGTGCAGGCGCGGCCGACAATGCGGCATCGACAGCTGCTCGAAATTCCATCATCGCTTGCTGCACGCGGACAAACACCAAGCCGAGCCGTCAGACGCCAAGCAGGACGAGGTCGCCGGGTCGAACAGTTCGAAACAAGCTGGTTCCGTGACGCTGCTGTCGGCCAGCAAGAGCGACGTCTCACTTCGAACAGTGCCAGTAGTCCTGAGACACGGGGCGCGGAAGCTGAAGGTGAACGCGCTGCTGGATGACGCCAGCACTAGGAGCTATATCAACGTCGGGATCGCGCAAGCGCTAGGACTGCAGGGAGCTCTCGAGAAGGTCGAGGTAGGCGTGATCAACGGTCACTCGGAGACGTTCATGACAGCCCCGATCAGCTTCACCGTGGAAAGTCTGGACGGTCGTGCATCCACCGAGCTCACTGCCTTCACTGCAGATCACGTGACGGGATCCCTCAAAGGCGTCAACTGGCGCAAGCTGGGGCAGAGGTGGCCGCATCTCCGGGACGTGCCGTTTCCCAAGCTCTGTGAACCAGCAGTTGTGGACCTACTGATCGGAGCGGATTACCCGGATCTTCACGTGTCCCTCGAAGAAGTTGTCGGACAGCCATGGGAGCCGAAGGCTCGCCTCACGCCGCTGGGGTGGACGTGCATCGGTCGCACAGAGCAGATGTTAAGCTCAAAAAGGCAGAGCACCCATTTCGCCACTACGTTCTTCAGCTGCGAAACCGAGAGCAGTCAGGTGTCCAGCATCCTCAAGCAGTTTTGGGAGATCGAGAACGTCGCGGAGGAGAACAGTCGAAATCCATTGACGTCTGACGAGGAGAAAGCCATCAGTCAAGCTAAGGCAGCGCTGCAGTATAGTAATGGGCGCTACCAGATCGGGATTCCCTGGAAGGAAAAACGTCTGTGTCCGAAAGACACTTTTCCGATGGCCTTGAAGCGGTTGAAGAACACCGAACAGCGACTGATGAAGGACATGCAGATTCGCAGACAGTATCAAGCCGTGATCGACAAGTACGTGCAGCAAGGCTATGTCCGGAAGGTTTCGCAAGCTGAGAACGAAGAACGCTGTTTTCTGCCACATTTCCCGGTGCTGCGGCCGGATAAGGCGACAACAAAAGTGCGGATTGTGTTCGACGCGTCAGCTGCCGCATTGAATGACCAGATCCTCCAGGGTCCCAAGCTGCAGCGCGACGTGGTTGAAGTTCTGCTTCGGTTCCGTCGATTTCCCATCGCGATCGCATGCGACGTCGCGGAGATGTACCTGCAAATTGAGATGGAGCCCAAGGACAGGCCGCTGCACAGTTTCCTGTGGCGGGATGCCGACGTCTGCAGGCCGCCGGATGTCTACGAGTTCAATCGAGTAGTGTTCGGAGTCGCGAGCTCGCCGTTCTTAGCACAATTTGTCATTCGCTCTCATGCCGAGAAACTGAAAAGCGAGCTACCGGAGGCGGCACAAACGGTGTTGCACTCAACATACATGGACGACAGTCTCGACTCAGCACCCAACGAGGCCGCCGCCTGCCGGTTGTACGAGCAGCTCAGCGAGCTATGGAGACGCGCCGGCATGCATGCACGCAAGTGGGTGTCGAACTCAAGAGCTGTGCTTAAGCAAGTGCCGCCGGATGATCGAGCAGCGGAGGTGACCTTAGACAGCAGAGAACTCCCGAGCACTAAGACATTAGGTGTCACTTGGCAGAGTGAGCAAGACGAATTCACGTTTAAGCAAGAATCAGATGCGTTGCAGGTGACCACCAAGAGAAGTCTGTTGAAGAAGCTGGCGAGCGTCTTTGATCCGCTTGGTTTGATTTCTCCATTTGTCGTGCAAGCAAAAATGTTGATGCAGGAGCTGTGGCAGTGTGGTCTTGATTGGGACGAAACGCTGAATGCGGACCTCTTAGCGAGAGCGAGCGATTGGTGCAGAGACCTGAGACACCTGAGTGAGATCCGACTACCGAGGGCGCTGGAAGAGGCAGAGGCAGAAAATTGCAGCCTGCACGTGTTTGTGGATGCGTCGGAGAAAGCGTACGGCGCTGTGTGCTACTGGAGAAGTGAAACAGCTAACGGCGATAGGTCAGTTCGGCTTGTTACCTCGAAGACACGGGTTGCTCCAATCACAACCATGAGCACGCCGAGATTAGAGCTTATGGCTGCAGTCCTGGGAGTGCAACTGGCAAGTAAGGTGGCGAAGGCGCTGCAGGTGCAGCTGAACGACGCAGTTTTCTGGTTCGACTGCGTGAACGTGCTGTATTGGGTTCGAGGACGAGGCAGGCTGTTCAAGTCCTTCGTGGCGTCTCGAATAGAATAGTTGCAACAGAGCCGAACCAGTGGAGACACGTGCCGATGGACGTGAATCCTGCCGACCTTCTTTCTCGAGGACTGTCAATCAAAGCCTTGGCAGTCAGCCAGCTGTGGTGGCATGGACCGCCTTTTCTTCTAGAAGATGCAGCAAACTGGCCGGAGAACAAAGTGCACGTTCCAGAGAATTCGGAAGAGAGGCGCACAAGCAAGAACACCATTGAGCAATCATCGTCTGGTGCAGGCCATAGATCGTACATCACCCGACCGCACGACGAAGTCGACACTCGACTACGCCCAGAGTGTTTCTCCAGCTGGATCAGAGCGGTTCGTATCCACGCTTGGGTGGCCAGGTTCGTCAACAATTGTCGGTTGATGAAGGAGCACAGAGAGACGGGCGAATTGTCAACTGCAGAGATAGAAGCAGCCGAGTTCAAGATCATTCAGCAGGCTCAGCAAGAAGCGTTTAGTGACGAACTCGACTGTTTGCGGACAGGAAAGCAGTTGCCGTGCCGCAGTCCGATCATCAGCCTGAACCCGAAACTCGACGGCAACGACCTGCTGCGCGCTGACGGGAGGCTGAAATTCGCCAATGTGCTGCCGTACAGCGCCCGCTTTCCTATCATCCTCCCGAGATCGCACCGCGTGACTGAGCTCATTGTGAAACATCACCACGAAAAAGTGCAGCATCTGGGCACCAATCAAACGCTGGTGGCGCTGTCAAATCGGTTTTGGGTCGTCGCTGCTCGAAAGGCCATCAAGTCGTGGGAGGCGAAGTGCGCAGAGTGTCGCAGACGGAAAGCGCGGCCAGCGAACTGCCGTCCTGTCGATTCCAGGAGCCGTTTCGCGCGTTTGCTCGAGTTGCCGTGGACTTCGCCGGTCCGTTCATCACCAAGCAGGGTCGTGGAAAGGCTCGGCAGAAGAGATACTTGCCGTTGTTTACCTGCCTAGCGACACGAGCCGTCCATCTGGAAGTGGCGTTTGGTCTGGACACCGATTCGTTTCTACGGGCCCTGCACCGGATAACGAGTCGGCGCGGACAGCCAATCGAAGTGTTTTCGGACAACGGCACAAACTTCGTCGGAGCGGTGCGCGAACTTCAGGAACTGGTCAACGCGTTGGACACCAAGAAGCTGCAGCAACAGACAGCCTACCAGCAGATGCGATGGCACTTCAATCCTCCCGCTGCCCCGCACTTCAGCGGCGCGCATGAAATAATGATAAAGGCGGCAAAGAAGGCTATTTGGAATACGTTGAAGGAGGCGGACGTCACGGACGAGGAGCTGCTGAGTGCCGTTGCTGGCTTTGCGAAGCACGGGCGAGACCTGGAGAACAGCGGCAAGAGACTGCCGGCAGCGACATCCAACGGTTCAATCCTGGACACAGGGAGCAGCAGGCCAGGTGATGAAAAGCGGCTAATTTCAGTCAGGCTTCGAAAGCTGTCGGATAACTCGTTGCTGGGATGCCTCAAATGCTCAGGAATGCTGCATTCCTGAGCAGCATTCGAGTCGCCAGAGTCCTTCCTCCAGACCCGATGCAGTAGCCAAAACTAGTTTCAAAATAAATTTGGGAACCGTTTGTGAAGCAGTGGGTTCCACAGTGCTATCAATGATCTCGTGTTTCATTTCTGTGCGAACCTTGGGGTGGTTTGGGTCTCTTGGGTCGGCTTTTTCTCCACTCTAGAGATTCTCTATTCTAGTGACCTAACAAAAGAGCCTGCTTTTTAGTTTCAAAATTTGCCTTGTCGTCCGTGCAATAAGATTTTATTTAAAAGAATATCGGATAAATTCCAACTTAATAAGCGTCTCATTTTCGCACTGTCGAAAGCAGCATAAAAGCAGCATAAATTTCCGAAACGCTAATTATCACCCACCAAGATTAAGGCTCAAAACAGGTTTTAGTTAATGAATTATCATGAAAAGAAAGAAAAGTCAGATGCGTACGAAGAAGTCGCCGCTGCTAGCGTCACTAAGGGCCAGCGGCACGGCGGCGTACTCTAGCAGGTGGCACAGACGCTGCTGCCGGTTGAAGATGACCGCCTGGCAGCCGGCACGGCACTGAGCGACACATGAAATGCGTCCGGGAGCGGCGACTGAGACGAAGACAGGCCAATCTAAACTGCTGATGGCGACCTCGGCCCGGTGACCCCTGACGAAGACGCTTGGATCTGGGGAGAGTGTGGCATGCAAGAAGGCATGAATGCAATCAATCTGTATCTTAATGTCGGTCGGATCCAAACGCAGTAGCCAGTCAAACCTTCAATAAGCTCACCACTAGCGTAGGTCATACGGAACACCCGATTTCAATGCGGTCCGGCGCAGTTCTGGCCCGGATTTCCGTAGCAGGCCTCCCAGCAGTCGCCGTCAGGAGCCGCGCCCTGCGACCCGTACGAGTTGCACCACTGCCCAGCCTGCAGCGCCATGAACTGGAAGCCGCCCAGAGCGCAGATGCGGGCGCACAGCTCGTGAGTCATGTGGCCGCCTCCAACAGGTTTGAAGTCCCCGGGGTCGTTAGCTTGGTTTACGCTGGCACTGCCGACTCGGGTCAGGCCAAGGTACTTCAGACTCGCAAATTCCAATACAGAATTCTTGAAGCAGCCGAGGTCGGAGAGCTGCAGCTGGCGGCAGAGAGCGGCGGTGATGAGGCAGCAGCCCAGAATGAGGGAGCAGAATGGATGGCTGCTGCGAGCAGGCATGGCCTCACAACTGAAATGAATTTTTTGGCAAGTTGTGGAAGTCGGGTCTCCAGCCTGGGTCTCTCCCAGGCTGGAAAGTGAGGTTTGAATACGGCGGCATCGGACACGGTCCATCAGCTGGAGACAATGCGCTCGCATTAGGGGGAAAATTTGAGTTAAAATCAATTTTCATCATATTTACAGCTCAGCTCTCGATTTCATGAAAAAAAGCCTTTCTGCAGCGAATAAAATTTCCATTTAACTCTCAGCCGCGAGAAAATAGAAATCGCATGGTTACACAAACTTGTTGCCTACGAGCGTAGAAAATACAGGCATTGATGTATCTACGGTCCGCGCGGTTGAGAAAGGGAAAATGATTTCCAGTTATCGCGCGCCAACAACTCTGGTATCGTGGTGCTCGGCTTATGACAAAGTGTGGCTGTCCTGAAGCCGACAAAAAAGCCCGAGAGCTAGTAGCCAATTTAGCTGTGCTCAAAAACGGTAGGCAAATCGCGCTAACCAACACCTAGCTCCGGAGGGGGAGCCTCCACACGCTTATTATATAATTCAGTGCAAATAGGCTCAAACAGGGGGGGGGGGTGGGTGCACGATGCCCATGCACAATGCGGCCGAGGGTTAGAGCAACAAGGTGAGTGCGCAGAGTGGAAGCGGGCGTACAGTAATTGTAAATAAGGTAGATTTAAATAAATATACCGCGAGTCAGCGACCAATCAAACCACCTGCCTCCCGAACATTCCCCCCACCTTGACATCACAATGACAAAAGCTACTCGATGACAGAATCTTTGAACGAACGTCGAATCAACAGCAACCTGCGCGGAACTAAACCTAACGACAAACAATGCTAACACCAACCGGCGCAATTACTTAGAGTACGAGCATACGTGCGCGTGGGATGCGGAACAAAGGATTATAACAAATATGGATCAAAACATTCGCAAATGAATATTAATGACGCGATTTTCTTCAACTGAAAACTAGAGCAAACAAATGAAATACCGTCACCAAAATAGTCCGAAAGCTTGTTATCTGGAAAAAAAATAACTGACATTTGAATGAAATGATGGATTTTAATTAAATCTCAAGTCTACTCCAACCTCGTAACCAACGCTCAACTCTAAAACAGCCAGTACGCGTCACACCTGAAACAAAAAACCTACGCAACGCTCCGCTCACGCAGTAATCCGCTTACACGCATGATACGTTCCTACTCTAGAGTTGCAAACGAACAATTCGAAACAGCAAAAAGGCTGACCAACGCAAAAAAAGAAAAACTATTTAGAAAGCGCATCTTAACGCTACCTTACCTAAACAGCATGCCAAAAATAAAAATTAAACCGACATGCAACGCTCTAAGGAGAAACAACACCGCAGCCTAAAACAAAAAAAAACAAAAAAAAACACACACCGCGAAGCAAAAAACAAAAACAACGTACGGAACAATAAACAATACGACTCACAATAGACTGCAATCTCGCACTCAACTGACAGCCCAACGATTCTCCACATCTCAGTTCAAGAAAAACTTCAGCCAGCTGAAATCTGGCACAACTTAGTTATTGGTCGCGTCATTGTGCGGTCACCGACTCGGATCGTGGCGACTCTCACGTGACCGTCGAGGCCGCGAGTCGTCTCCAACACGCGAGCCAGCGGCCAATGACCTCGAGGCGAGTCCGGACTCACGTACCGGACTCTGATACGTTTTACTGACGTAGAACGCATGGTAGAGCGAATAGTAGGCAAATAATCACGTGGAACGCAGGGGCAGAGCGCAGAGTAGTCAGATGAGTGGCCGGGACGAATAGGCGAGCTGGATCCACAAGCGCGGAGGAGAAATGGAGCGCGCAGGGGGTCTGAATAAATAGATGAATAACAGGGGGGAAGGGGCAGACTTGCGGGTGATGACGCAACGGCTTAGGAGCGAGAACAATCGCAAAAAATAGGGCTGGACCAGCGGGCACAGCCAACCAACCATTCAACAAAAGCCTCAGCCAATCACGGCGCGATAGGGGGAAGAGGGTGGACTGGACTTACACGCATTGCTACACGCAAGGTTTTAGGCGCGCAGGCCTAAACACGCAGGGGGGGTTCGCTTGAAAGTGAGACGCAGCGTTGGGGTGGGTGATATCTTTGCAGCCACGCAGGGCAAGGTCGCTCGCATAATAATAATCAATTGGCTGGGGGGGGGGTACTCACTAAACTTAGAAAAAACACTTTTCTTTGCCTATAAAAAATTAATGCACAAGCACTGATGGTTCACTCACAACATATTAGTATTAGTTTACATAACTAAACTACTAAACCCCGGCGCACAGCTCGTGAGTCATCTGGGAGCTTCGGACCGACACGTTGGTCTTCCAGTTCTCCTAAGTTCCCTGCTGCAAGGCCGCGTCACCCAGCCTGATGAAGCCGAGGTCCGTCCGTCCGCTCAGGTCACTCTGCACGTCGAGAGGGGGTCAATGAAGCAGCCGATGTCGGAGCGCTGCAGCTGGCGGCACAGCGCGGCAGAGATCAGACACCAGCCCATAGCGCTAAAGAAGCTGCACATACCGAACAACGCTGGGCAGACTCCGCTCAGTGAATCCCAGCTCCGTCAACGATGGGCAGATAAAGAAGGCCTTTTGTTTACAGCGAGGCCTCGTGAGGCTGGGTGGGCGACAGCAGATGAAGAGCCGGTGCTTAAGTGTCCTTTTTGCCTTTGCCACGGTTGAGCAGTCAAAAATCTACCGTCTGAATAGGCACCAGAATTTGTCAATTTAGTGGGAAATGCAGAGAAAAGCGAGCTCCCACTGTCCAGACGAGAGGCTGAAGGCTGCCTTGAAATTTCGAAATTTATAGGAAAAAATCGCTGCTAACAGTAGCGCATTTTGCGATCACTTTCTGGATTCTGCAGACGCGCTAAAAATCAGTCTCTGACACTTTCTGGCGCATGCTGAGGCACTCCCTCACTAAAGTGATGCAGTCAAACAAATGACAAGAAATAAAAGTTGAGATGTGGCAGCAGCCAATCTTTTGTGGGCAAGAGGCACACAAAGCTCAAATTGAGTCCGAAACTCAGTCACCACGGAAACAAAATCTTTGTCGAATGAGCTGCAGAATTCAGGAACGAGATGCTTCAAATACACGTTCACGTACTGCACTTTGTTGATATCGAGTTTCTAATCAGGGTGTAGTTTAGGGAACCACTTAGGACCCCACAAGAGCTGTTTAGGATTCAAATCAGTTCAGAAAACTCGCTTAAAAATAAACGAAACCTACGCATGAGCATACGTGCATATTTTCACCGACAATAATAAAAACTTTCGTTATTTCCATAATAAAAATTTTCTGGCTTGAACTTATAGGAAAAGTATAGCTTCTTAAAAAATATTAAGTTAGTTAAGGACGATGTAGCTTGGTACGCGGAATGTGCGTACTTTGGGTGACAGAACCAACAGTACTAGGTGATTCAATGTATTTTTAGACTCGGGCACTTACAACTCAGCTAGGAGTCTGAGATTTCACCCATAAACAAATCGTTATTTGTGATTAAGAATTGTATGATTTCGCTTTGAAAGCATTGGTACTTTTCTGACAACAGCAGAGCAAACTTCATACCCCCAATAGTTAGCAAAAATGGAAAGAATCAAATACAGGTCAGTCATCGAATTTCTTGTGCTGGAAGGAAAGACTGGCAAAGAAATAGATGAGCGCTTGCGAGCAATGTATGGACCCAATGCGCCATCCACTGCCACCGTTTATAACTGGGTGCGCGAAGTGAAGCATGGACGGCAGTCGCTGGAGGACCAGCCCCGGCCTGGAGGACCAAGGACAGCCGTCAATGAGGAGAGTGTGGCTGCTGCACGCACCATGGTAGAAGAAGATCGACGAGTAACCATTGCTCAGTTAGCTGAGTCACTGGGCATCTCAGTTGGGTCAGTGCACACAATCCTGCATGATCAGCTGCTGATGCGCAAGGTGACCACCAAGTGGGTGCCTAAAACTTTGTCGGCCCAGCAGCAGGCTGACCGAGTTTCCTGCTCAACCTCCCTGCTGAACCTGATGCAGGCAAATGAGGAAGCTTTTCTTCATCGCTTGGTCACGGGTGATGAGACATGGATTCATCACTACGACCCTGAGACCCAGGCTGAAGCTCGTGTCTGGCTGGGACACGGTGACTGTTTGCCAGTGCGCCCTCGACTGTCACGGTCGGCAGGGAAGGTCATGATGACTGTTTTCTGGGACTGCGACAGCCCACTACTCATAGTACTACCCATTACTTTCTGCCGCACAAGATGACGGTCACTGGTGAGTATTATGCAGAGCTGCTGACTCGACTGCGAGCTGCCATTAAGACCGAGCGGCGAGGCAAGCTCACCTCTGGGGTGCTGTTGTTGCACGACAACGCTCCAGTGCACAATTCTCGGGTTGCAACTGCTGCCATTCGCAGATGCGGATTCGAGGAGCTAAACCACCCAGCCTACAGTCCAGACTTGGCACCGTCTGACTATTTCCTGTTCTCGAATCTGAAGCGAGACCTACGTGGCCGAAAATTTTCGACTGATGAAGAGCTGATCACCACAGTGAACACCTGGTTCACCGAAAAATCTTCAAGCTTCTACCGAGCTGGCATCGTCAAGCTGAGGGAGCGCTACGCAAAGTGTATTGCGCAGCAGGGTGCCTACATTGATTAAAAAAATTGAAACTCTTGTTAACTGTTCACGTTCAACCCCATTCTAAGAATACATTGAACTACCGTATACTTCGACTCAGGCGCGCACGAAGAAGTCGCCGCTGCTGCCGCTAAGGGCGGCCGGCACCACCGCGTACTCCAGCAGGTGGCACAGGCGCTGCTGCTGGTTGAAGACCACCGCCTGGCAGCCGTCGCCGCACTGGTACACGCACTCGATAAGTCCGTGAGTGCTCACAGTCGACATGGCGATGGCATCCGGTTTGGTCACGGCGACTCGAGTTCGGTTTCCCGGCACGAACAGGTTCCCTGTAACAATAGGGCTCACAGCCAGCTTAATCTGCTTTTACTGCTACTTTTGCAAATTTTGCGTGAGAAATTTTTTTCTGTTTGAATTTTAATTACCATGGCGGTAGGTCAGCTCAATTACGAAGTTTCGAAACCCAGCGCCGCAATTCTGAGCCGCATTTCCGTCGCAACCCTGGTTGCAGTCCGACGGAGGGGCGCTGCCGAATTTCCCGTACGAGTTGCTGCAGAAGCACCAATCCGAGGACTGCAGCCCCATGTAGCGGAAGCCGCCAACAGCGCACACGCCGGCGCACAGCTCGTGACTCATCTGGGAGCTTCGGACTGACACGTTGGATTTATTGCCATCGTAAGTTCCCTGCTGCAAGGCCGTGTCACCCAGCCTGATAAAGCCGAGGTCCTTCAGCCCCCTCAAGTCTCTCTCCACGTTTGTGATGGAATCACTGAAGCAGCCGATGTTGTTGCGCTGCAGCTGGCGACAGAGAGCGGCAGAGAACAGGCAGAAGCTTAGGAGCACGACGCAGAGGAAAATGCTGCAGGACTTCAACATGGTAGCTAGTCAGTAACTTTGATATGCAGACAGTAGCTTTTTGCTGGCCTTGATTGTAGAGAAAAGATACGAGCGTAAATATGGTTTTTGAAACAGTTGCGCTTTATTGCTGTTGCTACAGCGCTGGTCCTTGAGGCGGTTGGGGCTGCGCTCTCCTACCGCATTAAATTGAAGCCTTAATAGCAGCTATGAAAATAAACGGGGTCATTAATAATTAAACGGGATTGCTCTGTGGCTTATAGAACTTCCTCAGCATCGACAAGCCTAGGGCTCCCATCTAAGTTGCGCGTATGCGGATGCTCAATGCAACTTGATGCCAGTCATTCTCTCTTTCTGCCTCAGGATTATGCAGTGTGAGTCGTGTTAAGCGAGCTAAAGGGCGCTTTGCCCTTTGATGGGTGCTTGTTATGGATAGTTTTTCTATGCTCTCTCTAAGGCTCATTTTGTGTAATGCGTCTTGTCCCAACCGGTTCTCTGCCCCTTCAAATTGCTTGCCCCCTGCGCGGGGAAACCCACAAAGCCAGACCTTGTAGACCTTAGCCGTCATCCTTGTGTTAAATTATTTTTTGATACGCTAAGCTTTGTGTCGTGTGTCTTACACGGAATTCTCGTTTCGGCCTCTCCTAATGCCGCTACGCATGTTATTGGCTGAGCTAAAGTTTGTTTACATTAGTCGTTGCGCCCATCGCAAACGTGAGAGTCTCTTTTGACTTTCACTATTTTGGGCTTACTTTAATCAGCCTAGACTGAGTCCGGAGAGTCGTACGCCCATCCCCCTCCCAACTGGCACAGCATCGTACGCGTGCAAGAGACAATCCAGTATTTGCTCTAGCCATCTGATCTCACTGAGTATAAGAGTATTTTTTGTCTAATATCCCCCTATCTTCTACCGTCAACCAGCAAAAGAACCAACGAAACAAACGAAATACAGAGCTGTTGTTGGCATTGCTTTTGGCCCTGAATAGGCAGGAGAGAAGTGAATTCCTCCCTCTCTTGGTGGTTTGAAGGCAGGTGGTCCAATAATATTTTGTTATTTACTGTACTTTGATTTATCGATTAAAAATCTCGCCCACACTCACCAGAATATTTTTGTGCCTATGTTTCACTGCGTTCAATTTATCCAACCCCTTCGTACGTAGCTATATACCGTCAGAACCCGAGCATCTAGCTCTAGCCCCACCACCCCTTTCTGCTAAAATAAAGTAAATTCATCGGAGTCAGAGAGTAAGACTTTTTGTTAGTATCGGACGGACAATTTCGCGTCATCTGCAAATTAATTGAGTTCAATCTGTTACTTGATTTGCCTAGTCAACATTTGGTAGCAGAGCGTGGTTGTTTTGGCAATTTCAAGCCACGAGTTTGATCAGCAGCAGATTGGCTGCTCTAAAGAGAAATTGGAGATCAGTGCAGAGGAGCAGCTTCGCATTGAGCAACTTCGACGCTCGAAAGCGAAGTGCAAATCAGCAGCTTCCAGAAGCAGGAACAAGCTTGTCCTGTTGCTGCAAAGTGAGGCAGACCGCGACGTGATCCGCGAGACGTGCGACGAGGCCACTGCTGCCCACGAGGAATGCATCCAGCTGCTGGACACTTTCTATGAAGAGCTGTTGCGGCAAGAGGCAGCAGCCGACGTTCGAGCTAGTCTGCTAGATGAACTAGAGCAAGTGGAACAGCAATTTCAGGACGCTATGCAGTGCGTTGCCTGGCGTGTTAGCGCTCAACAAGCTGCAACTGCCGCGACTGCGGCGACTTCCGCGACGGCGGCGACTGCGGCGATTGCTAAGACTGCGTAGACTATGGGGACTGCGGCGACTACGACAGCTATGGCGAGCTCGAACTGTAGTGAAGACTCAGCAGGTGAGCTAGACTACTCGAAGAAATGCAGCAACAGCCCAGATCTGGCAAAGGATCTCTGGAAAAAGCTGAAAAGAGTCGAGATTCCAATATCCAGCGGAGAGAAGAAGCACTACGAATCGTGAAAAGCTGCATTCATGGCCTGCGTTGACAAGGCACCCGCCACGCCAGAGTTTAAGCTGCTTCAGCTTAGACAGTACCTGCGAGGGTCTGCGCTCAAGCTAGTCGAGCATCTGGGCTACTCTGCAGCCGCATACGAGGCCGCGAAAGATCGACTCGAAAGAGAGTTTGGTGGCAGCCGAAGGCGGGTCGCCCTGTATCTCGAGGAGCTGGACGGCTTCCCATCCATCCGCAGTAGCAGTGCCCAAGACCTCAGACGGTTCGCCAACCTACTGGACGTAGCCGTAGTGAGCCTCGAGGAGTCCGGAAAAGTTTCTGATCTGACTGACGGACTGCTCTACGCTAAGCTACAGAAGAAGCTGCCAGAGCAGATGGTGGCGAGCTACCGGCGTTGGCTGTTTGAAGGGCACAGGCCAGAGAGCGTGAAGGTGCTGCACGAGTGGGTGCTGATGGAGTCTACTTTCCAGACAGAGGCCATGGAGATTGTTCATGGTGTGTCGAGTGAGGTCAGAAAGGATTCGCGACACAAGTCATTCTTCACTCATTATCAGAAGCCGACGACCGCCGCTTCGAAAGTCTGCACTGTTTGTAATGAGCCCCACGAGCTGTGGAAGTGCCCCAGCTTCAAGCAGTTGTCCAGCCAGAATCGATGGAGCGCGGTGCAAGAAGCCAAAGCTTGTTTTTGCTGCTTAGCCCGCGGTCACGCAGCTCGAGCGTGTCGTCAAGCGCAACAGTGCGGGATTAAGGGCTGCAAGAAGCGGCACCATCATCTGCTGCACAACCAGTCCAATTCTGCAGTGGACGCAGCCAAGAAGCCGCCAGCCGTCAATGAAGCAAGCAAGAACGACGAGCTACAAGAAGGCGAAGTTGTGACGATGATGGCGAGAGCAGGTGAAGTCATGGCACTGAGGACTGTTCCGGTGACTCTCAGAACTGCCAATCGCGTCGTCAAGGTCAACGCGTTGCTGGACGATGCCAGCACCAGAACGTACGTCAACGCCGAGATTGCTGAAGCTCTTGGACTGCAGGGCAAGGAAGAGCAGGTCGAAGTGAATGTGCTGAATGGTCAGACCGAGTCGTTTCTGACAGCGCCGGTGACACTGACGCTGGAAAGTGCCGACCAGAGATTGAGCAGGTTGATCACGGCATTCACTGCTGCGAGCGTCACCGGGCAGCTGAAGGCCACGGACTGGAGGCAGACTGCCCTGGATTGGAAGCATCTTAAGGACCTCCCTTTTCCTGAGATTCACGCTCCGAATGTCATCGATCTGCTCATCGGAGTCGACAATGCCGAACTGCATGTCTCCCTTCGCGAAGTGCACGGTGGGCCTGGTGAACCGCAGGCCCGCTTGACGCCTCTAGGATGGACGGGTGTCGGTCCAGTGGTGCAGCCCCGCCGGCAGAACAACTCGCCGAGTACCTTTCTGTGCGCGACGGTCCAAGAGCAGCAGCAGCGCAAGGCCGAAGAAGTTAAAAACAACCAGCCCAGTAAAGATCAGCAAGGGTGTCAAGCGGCCAAGTCGGCAC
Source organism: Macrostomum cliftonense (assembly GCA_950096795.1). Lineage (NCBI taxonomy): Eukaryota > Metazoa > Platyhelminthes > Macrostomidae > Macrostomum > Macrostomum cliftonense. The sequence goes on along the minus strand of CATNEM010000301.1, from coordinate 1,189,900 downwards.
CTAAGCTAAGGAAGAAGAACAAGTCAAGTCCACCGCATTCAGTCAGTCGGCAACAGAGAGATACTTTTAGGAGGTCCAGCTGGAAAAGGCGACCAAATCGGCAGCTCGAAGATGCCAGTCAGCGTGCGCCTCCAGGTCTGCCGCTAGGGAGAGCCATGCTGATCGACCCCGGCAAGGACGGACCGGCGCCGGCCAACGGCCTGAAAGCAGGTCGAGGTTGCAGTCGCTTTGCATGAAGGGAGGCCGAAGAACGGACTGAAGCTGACGAGTTTAGTTGTCATTAGTAAGCTAAGCGATCGAATGAATGACAGAAAAAATTTTGAAGGCTTATAGAATTATTTTGAAGATTATTATACGTTCGTATTTGCTGCGCTACCGCTTCCTGCGTACCCTGTCAGTTTCTTTCCCTCATAGATTTTTTTCGTTATTTTTCGTAGCCATTTTGCAATTCTATATTAGTTTCTTCCCTGCGCAACTAAATAAATTCGTTTTTTTGAGTTACATAATTTTTTAATTTCTTTCTGCGTAATAACGTTGATTATTTTGCAGGGTGAGCATTTGTTTTTGGCATTTAGTCATGCCAAAAAGGGAGGGATGGTTTGAAGGCAGGTGGTCCAATAATATTTTGTTATTTACTGTACTTTGATTTATCGATTAAAAATCTCGCCCACACTCACCAGAATATTTTTGTGCCTATGTTTCACTGCGTTCAATTTATCCAACCCCTTCGTACGTAGCTATATACCGTCAGAACCCGAGCATCTAGCTCTAGCCCCACCACCCCTTTCTGCTAAAATAAAGTAAATTCATCGGAGTCAGAGAGTAAGACTTTTTGTTAGTATCGGACGGACAATTTCGCGTCATCTGCAAATTAATTGAGTTCAATCTGTTACTTGATTTGCCTAGTCAACACTTGGTTTCGCATCGCAACATATTTCTGGATACAGAAAGGCTATTGGCCAATGTTGTCGTGGTGCCCAGGAAGACGCGGGTGGCTGCGCCATTATCGGCTGGGGCAGAACTGCCTCACGCATTTACCGCGTGGAATATTCCCAAAATAGCCAAAAGGGCGCACTGGACTCTTTCATCTATGCACTATTCACTATCGGTAGTCCGATCTTGAAAAGCAAGCCCAGACTTGGATTTGGTATCCAGAAACACTGAACTAGCTCAGTCTACCATAGACCAAACTACCATAGTCCGGTCTAGCCTAGCTTCGTCTTGATTTGGTATGCACAGCTGTTTAGTCTAGCTAGTCTGGACTAGCAAATAACCTAGCCTACTGTGGAGCAGGCTAGGAACGAGTTGTAATGAACGTTTTGTTTGCTATTGAACTGATTCAGCAGGATCTTCGTCAACAGCGCGTCATTCGGGATCGCCTGGAGCCACTACTTGGATTTTCAGACGTTGAAATAAAAAGACTGTTTCGTTTCGATCGGAGATCTCTGGTTACTTCATTGGATTTGGTTGAGGCGGACCTCGAGAGGCCAACGATGAGGAACAAGAGCCTGACTCAAATGCTGCAGCTGTGCTTGACTCTCTCGTATCTGGGTACAGGCTGCTTTCAACAGAACCTGTCGGCATTTGGTAGCATCCATCAGAACACGATGTCTCGATGCTACTGGGACGTTGTGAGGCCGCTCAAAAAAGAAACTAACTTTTAAAGTAAGTCACTACAGTAGTGCATCTCACTTTAACTAAATGATATGGTTTTGGCCATAGACCTCGGGGAATCCCTCTCAAAATTGACCTTGAACTTGAGTTCGGTCTAGCCTAGTTTAAACTAGCCTAGACTAATCGGGGTAAACGAGTCTAGCTTTTGTGCATACTGATTTCAAAACTCTAGACCGAACTACCCAGTCCGGACTAGCTAGTCTAGACTACACCTTTTCTCGCCCTATTTTGACATTTTAGCAATCAAAGTTGAACTTTTTTCATTCTATTCAGACACTCTATGGTCTCAGAGTGTTGAATTTTCAATCAATTCTGACAACCGCACATTCAAAAGAGTCACTTTGCAAGCTAAAAAGACAAACTGGCTTCAACGAAAGTCAAATAGCATTCAATTCAGAAAGTTTTCAATCTATTCCGACAGTGGGGTATCGAACGGAAATTTCAATCGTCTTTTCTATGGTCCAGACTGCCATAAGTGATTTCATTTCCGACACTTTTCAATCAATTCAGACAGAACTTTTAACATATATTTCGATTTAAGTCTGCATGCGTAGTAACCGTAATACAGTACAGGACGGTTTCGGCTGTATTGTTCGTGACCGTCTCCAACATGTCCCGCCGGTAGGCAGCTTTGGAACGCCTGTCCGTCAAATGTCGCTTGCATGTTTCCAATCAAAATGTTAAGAAATTCGGCGAACCGTTTCTTGGTCATGCCTGTCGGGTAAGCCTGGTAGTGCAAAATTCCGACGCCAGGCGAGATCGCGCAACAGACAGTCAGGCGCGGGCCCTTTGACCCAGCTACTAGTCGGTATGCTCTTTGGCCCTGTAGAGCCCGACCTTGCGACCTCGGCATCCAGCAGTTGAATCCGAATTCGTCAACATAAACTTTTGGCCGGTTGACGACTTCGGCAGAGCACCACCAGTCACAATAAGCACGTCGCTGCTGCAGATTCTCGGGGGAATTTCGCTCCACTGGCTGGTCTCGTAACAACTTTGTGGTGTAGAGCATGCCATCAAGATGTCGACTGATCGTTGCAATTGATACTTCAGGTTTCTCAGGGAAACGAGCATGAAGCCCATTTTTCAGTTCAGTTAAAGTGACACTGGGATTCACTTGCACTGCGTCCTCCATGAAATTCCGCATCTCTTGATCGACTCTCACAAATTTGGGTCCACCTTTCGGCAACTTAGCTGGTCTTCCACTTTTCACAATGGTATAAGCTGTTGTTCGCTTGATGCCCATTGCACGTGCCAGATGCACAAAGTCGTCACCATTTGCGTGTGCATCGATGAGCCTTTGTCTGTCGTTGTGGCTGACCTTTGAGTTGGGCATTGTACAAAATTTTGTCGTTTTTTGTAACACAGAAAATCCGGAAATATTTAAAGCAGTTGTTTGTGCAACCTCTGAACTTAAGTTTTTACAAACCGAGTTGGACTGCATGTACACGTACATGTCTGAATTTACGATATGGAGTAAGAAAAACCCCTAGACATAGACACACATAAACGCCAAAAATTCAATGGAAAGGTCTGTCTGAATTGATTGAAAAGTGTCGGAAATGAAATCACTTATGGCAGTCTGGACCATAGAAAAGACGACTGAAATTGCCGTTCGATACCCCACTGTCGGAATAGATTGAAAACTGTCTGAATTGAATGCTATTTGACTTTCGTTGAAGCCAGTTTGTCTTTTTAGCTTGCAAAGTGACTCTTTTGAATGTGCGGTTGTCAGAATTGATTGAAAATTCAACACTCTGAGACCATAGAGTGTCTGAATAGAATGAAAAAAGTTCAACTTTGATTGCTAAAATGTCAAAATAGGGCGAGAAAAGGTGTAGGCTTTGTGCATACGGCTCATAGTAAATTTTGCTCGCTCATACTGGTACCCAACCTTAGCCGAGTGGACTGTGTCAGTCCTTCATTATAATTAGTAAAAAAGCAATTTTATAGTGCTTTGATCCATTTAATCAAGAATAATGTTTCAATACCGACGAGCAAATTCGGATTCTTTGACATCTCTCAGCCTCAAAGGTGGGACGCCTACGAGGAACGTCTCGAAGCCATTTATCAAATCCAGATGAGTAAATCTAAGGGGTGTTATAATATTTATTTTCCACTTCCGCCCGGGCGAAACGATATTTGAGATCGTATTAGGCTCTAGTCTATGGTCAAACCCAAGTTGACTTGAAGACCTGCATACAACGCTAAGCGTGGCTGAATATTGTCTATGGTCAATCACAACAGAGCTTCGGTGACTTAAGGGCCCGTATTCTGCGTTGAGCGTGACTGAAGGGAAAGCTTTAAAAACAGACTTTCGTCGTTGGTTCATCTCGAATATGGATTTTGACATGGACATCGATCCTGATTTTGTGGATTTCGTCGTCGGAAATATGTCTACGGACCAAGTCCCGAAAGAAGCCGAGCGAGTTGGAAGGTTCAAAGTGATTACGGACGACGCTGTGGAGAAGTACATTTCTGCCAATGTGCCTGAAAATACTAAGCGAAAGGCCGAGTGGATGATCAAAACGTTCCTTGAATGGCATGGAGAAAAGAAGAACCAATGGGCAAAGGGCGGCGGCCCCTCGCTCATGGTGCTCAAAGATCTGGAAGAGATGGGGAAGACCGACTTGAACTATCTGCTAAAATTTTTTGTGCTAGAAGTTCGCACGAAGGAGGGAGCGCGGTATTCTGCCTCTACGCTGAAAGACTTTTTTTCAATGATCCAATTTCATATGCAGCATGTGCTGAAGCGAGACTGGAGCCGGTGGAGGGACATAAAATTCCTCTAGAGTCGACAAGCGCTGGATGTTTCAATGAAGGAATCAACAAAGGAAGGAAAGGGTGTTGGTTTGAACAAATCCGACATAATTCCATCTGTGGTCGAGGAGAGGCTTTGGAGTAACGTCGTGCTTGGACTTTCAACGCCGAGAAAGCTGCTGAATTCGATGGTCTGGCTCATTGGCAAGCAATTTGCACTTCGTGGTGGAAGCGAGCTTCGGGATCTGGAATTCGACAACCAGATCAAGCTTGGAAACGTTGGACTCGAGGAGCGTCTGACGTACAAGGACAATCGAGTCTCCAAGACCAATCAGGGAGGTTTGCAGGGACTACGCAGAGATCCAAACGTTGTACGTGTTTTCCACACGGTTGATCATCGTCAGTGTCTGGTCTGTCTCTACAAGGAGTATGTGGCTCACCGCCCTGAAGGCTGCAGCAGTGCACTGTTCTTGTCGTGTAATCGGAAGTGGGTTGACGGCACCAATTCCGAATGGTTTCTGAAGACACCGATTGGCCGACACACCCTCGCAGGCATGGTCAAGGAGCTCGTGAAGGAAGTTGCACCCGAGGACGCAGGCCACTATAGCAACTAGAGTCTTCACAAAACTTGTGCAACGCTATTGCATGAGGCTGGGGTGGAACGCCCTGACATCTGCCGCGTGACTGGACATAGTAGCAGCGCCCTGGAGCGGTACATTGGCGTGTCGATCGAGCGACAGAAGGTGATGAGCTCTATTGTGAGCTCACCTCAGTCATCAAGTCGGCCGGACTGTGCGAGTCGTGGGGAGTCACTCCCACTAAGGACAAGCCAACGGTTGCCTGCGAGGACCTTGCCAATGATCAAGGATCGATCAGCCGGATTGTGTGTGAGACAAGTGCTGGTCAACCGAGCAAGAAGATGCGTATCGAGGCTTTCGAGGACACCAACAAGGTTGTCATTGCTTTCGAATAAAATTTACTCTGACTTGTGAATCTGGTGATCCTGTTCTTTTGAACGATTAGAAAAGCTAATTGAACTCGCTTACTGTTTGATATTCTTCACTACATGAAAATGTACTTCCCATACTGACAGTAAAAATTTGTTTGCGAAATACATAGTTCATCAGTTCGTGTTTTTTTTCACTCGGTTAATTCGGTTGTCAGAGTTGCTTTTCAGTATACATTCTCCTCCTTTTCTCAGTGTGGCTACGGAAAATAAAGTCCGAGGACGCATTTCTCAGGCCAAGGCGAAGCCGAGGCTTGAGAATGGCGTTAGAGGACTTTTTTCCATAGACGTATTGAGAAAGGAGGAGAAAATAATATTTAACCTACTGAAAGCCGAGGACGCATCGATATACAGTTACAGTTAGTCTATGGTATCAGACGTGGCTTACTTGCAAGCGCTTTTTAACTTTATCATTCAGACAGCTAGATTTTACCAGCAGCGACTATGGAAGGACGAATTAAATCTTGTGTTAGAATATTTTGAAAATAAAGCTTCCGCTGCAACTAATCTTTCTGGTGTTAGTAATCGATTCGCTACGCCGACTCAGGATATACAAGAGAAGCTGGATTCTGAAATTCCACCGAATACTCGAAGGAAGGAACTAAGGGCTGTAAAATTTTTGACCAGTGGTTCGAGAAGCGACGCAATCAAATTCTGCTCGGTGATACAACAGGCCTTCTCTACGTCTCTACACCGTGCTGGCTTCGCTAGAGACGACATCGCTCGTGTCACAGGCCACTCTTCGACAGCTATTGAGCGCTATGACGTCCAAGACCATGTCCGAGCTTCGCATGCTTTTCAATCTGGTGGTCAGTCTTCAAGTGTACCTATTGAAACCGAGCCCGAACGCTCTGTTGAAGCTATGGAACAAAGTAAGGTAGTGAGTGCTAATCAAGCTCAAGTGCCAAAAAATCAAGCTCAAGAAAAATGGTAGCACCAACACCGTTGAAATCATTTTTTAGTGATTTACGACCACTATATAACTTGACGCTATAGGCGCTGTTATTTGAACTCCCTGTTGAGTACGTTGTGTTAATTCGAATTTGTGAAATAAAACTTTAGCAGGACTGAGAACTAATTCTCCGGCCTCGTTTGGGGACTGAGAAATAGTTCTCAGTCCTCAAAAAACCAAAAAATTACCATAGAAGGTTTGTTCCTCGGGAAAAGGATGAGACTGGGAAAGAAGCGAGAAATGCACTTTCCATAGGTTAAATTCATTTATCTGGCCCGGCCAGTCATTTATCTGGCCCGGCCAGTCATTTATCTGGCCCGGCCAGTCATTTATCTGGCCCGGCCAGTCATTTATCTGGCCCGGCCAGTCATTTATCTGGCCCGGCCAGTCATTTATCTGGCCCGGCCAGTCATTTATCTGGCCCGGCCAGTCATTTATCTGGCCCGGCCAGTCATTTATCTGGCCCGGCCAGTCATTTATCTGGCCCGGCCAGTCATTTATCTGGCCCGGCCAGATAAATTAACCATAGACATGTTGGCCGGGCCGAAGTGGGTGATAAATGAAGCGCGCGGCAGTCATCGCAATTATGGAAGTCACTGGCTCGGCTCCACGTCTGGCTCCCAGTTATGGTCAGGAGAATCGAAAGCAGAGGTGAAAAGCTTCACAGGATGTCAAAAAGCTTGTCACAAGAAGCTCCCTGTTAACCTACTAAGTTGGCCTGAGAAACCCTGGACTCGTGATCAAGTTGACTATCTTGGACCGTTTCACAACTTCTACTGGTTGTTGCTCGTCGATGCAAAAACAAAATGGGTGGAAGTTTGCCTGTTAAGTCTGCAACTACCTCTGTTACGATCGAGAAGCTACGGGACACATTCTCTTGCTTTGGCTTACCATCACAATTTCTGAGCGATGACGGAAGTCAATTCTGCTCGGTCAAATTCGAACAGTTTCTTAGAGCCAATGGCATTCAGCATATTCGAACAGCTGTTGGACACCCCAGGACCAAGGGACTGAATGATAGGATGGTTCAAACCATAAAGCATGCCGTCAGAGCTGGAGTCGAGGACGGAAGCGATCCGTTGTTATGCCTTCAAAATTCTTGTATCGATACAGGAACATGCTGCACTCGACGACAGGAAAAACCCCAGCTGAGCTACTGCTTAAGAGTGCAGCACGCACCCAACTGCTGGAACCTGATACTGCGGCAAAAGTTTCTAGAGAGCAGGGTCACCAAAAAGCCTTTCAACTGAAATGCTTCGCTGTGAAATGTCGGAGACAAAGTACTCGTGCGGGACTTTCGAGGAAACGATCACAAATGGGTGGTCGGCTCAATCGTCCAAAAAAATAGGGCACGTGCTTTTACTAGGTCAAAGTTGGATCCTTGATATCGAGACGTCTTGTGGATCAATTGCGAGCCACAGAAGCACCAATAGCTGAGGAACCTATTCCAGAGCTACTAGAAGCAAATTTGAGAGTATCCGTTGCTCCTGACGCAAACTTTTCGAAAGATAAATCTGCAGCAGTTCAAGCAGACCTGGGAAATGAAAATTATCACGTCGTTCGACCTAACCATTTGGAACCCGAGCAACCAGAAGGTCGAAATTTGCGGGACAGGACGACACTGAAATCACCTGAGAGGTTTCAAGCCTCCTGGGAAGGGAGGAAATCATTATAACTATGTAGCATATCGAAATTTCTAGAAAAATGATTTTATTTGTGGTTAAAACCCCTAGGCTCAACAGGTTCAAAAAGAAGCCTTGAGTCAAACTAATGCTAATGCATAGTTAGTCGCCAGTGAGACTTTAGGATAAATTGGCCGACTTACGAATAGGCCCATTATCCTAAATGTCTCACTTGTGACTAAATGTTTTGTCTCTAGGCAGGATGGACCATGGACAAACATTATCCAGAGGGCCTGACTTGCGACAATAAACAAGAACCAGAAGCAGCTGCTGCCATGGAGCATTATTTTTGCGGTTCGAAATCTTCCAAATAAAACGCTGTCTATCCGTTCAATCAAGAACAATGTTACATACTCGGAGGCTGACACAGCTTTATAACGTGCTGGTACGTTACCGAGAGCGGCGCCGTGCCATCAACTGCCGCAACAACAGGCCGCTTGCTCTGCGCTTCGACCATCGACTCCTCGTCTATGACTACGTACCGTCTGTTTGAGACCCCGCTCTGCCGTCCGCCGAAGCGGCCACCGCGACGCTACTACCGCATGCTCAGGAACGCCGGAAAGCGTTGTCGCTTTGCCGGTTCCTTCTTCACAGCACTGAGAAACAATCGTGAAGGTCCGCGATCCAGTCAGAATGAAACTTATTCATACTGAGGGCTTCACTAATTGCTAAAAAAGGAGGTTAAACTCGAATCAGTCGCTGAAATTTCTGAAAAAAAACGGCTTGTTGTCAGCTAGAATTGGGCCGCAGCAAAGAGAAAACAAACGAATAAAAAAGCTTCCATGCTAAATTGAACTCAACAAGTGAGTCGCCTATCAAGGATAGAAGATACGAGCTAGTAAGGAAACTAAAAGAACTCTGACAGTCAATACTAAACCAAGTTTTAGCAGCGACTTACAAATGTCTTAAAAACTAAACAATCAAATAGTCCTGAAAAGGCAAAAAAGTTTTTCTTTCAAAGTAAAATTCCAACACAAAATTCAACCCAGAATATGCTTAAAGCAGCACAAAAAGCTAAAATTTATAAATGTAGATTTTTACTTTGGATGCATTGTTCTGAGCTGTCCATTGTGAGAGCTGCAGACGCTACTTTCAGCTATGATTGGCATGACTAATGGGTCTTAGATGTATGCTTGGTGACTAAAATTCTGTCAGAAGGATAGATAGATAGATAGATAGATAGATAGATAGATAGATAGATAAATAGATAGATAGATAGATAGATAGATAGATAGATAGATAGATAGATAGATAGATAGATAGATAGATAGATAGATAGATAGATAGATAGATAGATAGATAGATAGATAGATAGATAGATAGATAGATAGATAGATAGATAGATAGATAGATAGATAGATAGATAGATAGATAGATAGATAGATAGATAGATAGATAGATAGATAGATAGATAGATAGATAGATAGATAGATAGATAGATAGATAGATAGATAGATAGATAGATAGATAGATAGATAGATAGATAGATAGATAGATAGATAGATAGATAGATAGATAGATAGATAGATAGATAGATAGATAGATAGATAGATAGATAGATAGATAGATAGATAGATAGATAGATAGATAGATAGATAGATAGATAGATAGATAGATAGATAGATAGATAGATAGATAGATAGATAGATAGATAGATAGATAGATAGATAGATAGATAGATAGATAGATAGATAGATAGATAGATAGATAGATAGATAGATAGATAGATAGATAGATAGATAGATAGATAGATAGATAGATAGATAGATAGATAGATAGATAGATAGATAGATAGATAGATAGATAGATAGATAGATAGATAGATAGATAGATAGATAGATAGATAGATAGATAGATAGATAGATAGATAGATAGATAGATAGATAGATAGATAGATAGATAGATAGATAGATAGATAGATAGATAGATAGATAGATAGATAGATAGATAGATAGATAGATAGATAGATAGATAGATAGATAGATAGATAGATAGATAGATAGATAGATAGATAGATAGATAGATAGATAGATAGATAGATAGATAGATAGATAGATAGATAGATAGATAGATAGATAGATAGATAGATAGATAGATAGATAGATAGATAGATAGATAGATAGATAGATAGATAGATAGATAGATAGATAGATAGATAGATAGATAGATAGATAGATAGATAGATAGATAGATAGATAGATAGATAGATAGATAGATAGATAGATAGATAGATAGATAGATAGATAGATAGATAGATAGATAGATAGATAGATAGATAGATAGATAGATAGATAGATAGATAGATAGATAGATAGATAGATAGATAGATAGATAGATAGATAGATAGATAGATAGATAGATAGATAGATAGATAGATAGATAGATAGATAGATAGATAGATAGATAGATAGATAGATAGATAGATAGATAGATAGATAGATAGATAGATAGATAGATAGATAGATAGATAGATAGATAGATAGATAGATAGATAGATAGATAGATAGATAGATAGATAGATAGATAGATAGATAGATAGATAGATAGATAGATAGATAGATAGATAGATAGATAGATAGATAGATAGATAGATAGATAGATAGATAGATAGATAGATAGATAGATAGATAGATAGATAGATAGATAGATAGATAGATAGATAGATAGATAGATAGATAGATAGATAGATAGATAGATAGATAGATAGATAGATAGATAGATAGATAGATAGATAGATAGATACTCTAAGATACTAAAAATTATCATCTGTTAATGCTCAGGAAATACGAGGTACTTACGTAGCTAATTTGGTCGCCGGGTCAGCTCTTAATATTAATCAAAACAACTTTGATCACCCTCAACTGATTAGCTGATTAATTTTTTGGTAAAAGAAAAAAGTAAATGGGGTACGAGCTATTAAAGAAAAAACTTCTGAATTATCTGTCAAAGTTCTTTTTCCCGTCTAAATATGAGCTAGTCAGCCACGGACAAAGAATTCGCCACTGCTGGCGCTGCTCAAGGCGGCCGGCACCACGGCGTACTCCAGCAGGTGGCACAGGCGCTGCTGCCGGTTGAAGATCACCGCCTGGCAACCGGTGCGGCATCGGGCGACACACTGGATGCGACTGGGAGCGCTGATGCTAGAATAAACAACGGCAGTCGAGACAGTCGTGGCGGCAAAGTTTCGGTTTCCATTGACGAACTGGTTGTCTAAGAATAGAGGCTTCTTTTTCGTATCAAACTGATTGGCGGAAAAAATTTGATAAATGAGCGGCAGCAACTCACTGTTGAGGTAGCTCAAACGGAAAACGCGGTTCCTATACGCGCCGCCGCAGTTCTGATTAGAATTACCGGAACACGATGCACTGCAATGAGAGTTCGGAGCCGCGCCATGCGACCCGTAGGAGTTGCCGCAGGTGCACCAGTCCCGGGCTTGCAGACCCATGTAGCGGAAGCCGCCCAGAGCGCAGATAGCTGCGCAGAGCTCGTAACTCATGTGAGTCAAGCTTTTTACATTTCCATAATCGTAAAAGTTGTTGTACTGGTCGACGCTCGTATCACCGATCCGGGTGAAGCCCAAGTACTTCAGGCCTGCCAAGTCTCTTGCATAGCGAGAATCCTTGAAGCAGCCGACATGGGAGCGCTGCAGCTGGCGGCAGAGGGCACCTGAGATCAGACAGCAGCTCAGGAACAGCGCACAAACGATTCTTCGGAGGGCTCTCATGGAGATCAATTTATAGCTCGTACGCGGCATTTCAACGCGAAAGCGATTCGTACTTGCATGGAGTGAATTACTTTTTTCTTGTTTATTTTAGACCAAAGGCTTTCAGGAAGGTTTTTTAACTCCGGGTTGTTTTTCTTGGATGTAAGATCGGCTGTCTTCATTGGCTGCCAGCCCAACTGATCAATGACGATCGAGTAGGCGTAGCAGCGACTCGTTTTCAAGAAATCAAATTGGTACAATTGTGTCACCCGTTGTGCCAGTACGGAGATAAAAGTATCACTACACAGGTTTCGACTATATAGAACCAGTAAAATTCTTAGAGCAGTAAAATAGCCCTGATGACGACCAAAACTGCTTTATGTATCCCCTACTTGGCACTTGGCAAATATCAGTCACAACTCCTGAAGCTGTGACGCAGCTGCAGTCAAACACATCTCCAACCACTCTAAATAAGCTGCCTGTCGCAAAAAAGCGAACAGCAAGGCAAACCTGCAGCTCGACGGCAATGGCTCTGTTGCGACGCGTCTGACGTTGCAATCGCAATCGAAGCAATTCAATGAGCTCGAGCAGTGGTTGCCGTGGTAGTCGATAGCGATTAGTGAAGTCGAGAGGGTCTAGTCTATCCCGAAATCATCTTTCAGTTCTCTAGGCGTGCTGAGCTAATGCCAAGTCTAGGAAACTCATCCAGCCGACTATCCGATTTTTCCCAATCGTTAAGGAATGCTGGGGGCCTTTTTGAAAAGAGCGATTGAAAAGAATCGAGGGAAGAATTTTGAGGTTCAGCAGCTTCATTTTAATGACGTTTAGGAGCTTTACCGTCTGTCTCTGTATCGAAGACCTGTGTCTGTTCATTGTGGACAGAAATACACTGTAAATAACGTTGCGCACCGATGATAAAATTTCCATCGTTTCCGTATCTTACTTTCTTTGTTCATTGTTTAAATGAAAAATTATTTCTTAATCCGATCATCTAGTATTGATATAAATTTTAAAACATTTAAAAAAGGAACTTGGTGCAAAAACTCCGCTGCCCTTTGAAAAGTCAGGTACCAGTGCTAGAGTTTGATCGTAGCACCTGCGTAAGTTACAACGCGACTACGAAAGTTTCACAGAACGCACTTACGCTCGTTCTCAGACGGTTCTTAACTCCTGTGCGCAAGTTGGAGCGTACGAAGGAACTTACGAAAGCTTTATAGAACGGGCCACAGAACTTACACAGAATGCTCAATCAGCAATTTTATATAGAAGATAAAGCATGGCTTTTGAGGAAGCTATTTGTATAAATCCCTCGGGCGAAATTAAACTGCTTGGAAATAGAGATGCGCAAAAACTACTAATCCGATGAAGAAATATAAGTAGCCATAGACTATCTATCAAATTTGTAGCACAGGATACATTAATTTAAACTCCTCCTACGCCAAGAAAGCTCATTTAATGGGCTCTTTCTGAGCCGGGAAAGTGATCGTCTATGGTTTACTTCTTGCGTGGAATGCTAAAAATATATTTAATGGTCCTCAAAACGAGGACCATTATACGTTTAATGGTCCTCGTTTTGAGGACCATTAAGTATATTTTTAGAACAAATATCAGGCGAACACGCGAATAAACTTTGCAATAAACTTAGCAACAGGCAATAGCAATAAATAATAAACTGTGGACATGAATAGTGCTGAATCATGCTGACAATGTCTTTTAGCGAGCCTGGCTTGAATTTCTCACCATTCACCTTCCTGACCTCAAAAAGAAAGAACGGTAGCAGATGATTAAGATCACCATCAGTAAGCTCTTCCGTCGGCTTGATGACCATGAGTCCGGCCGCTTCGCCACGTAGCTGTGCTTGAAGGCGTGAGGCTTTCCAGGACTCGAACATGTTCATGGCCCACTCTCGTTTTGCGATGGTAGCCTTTGGAAACCCATCACTTATCTGTCGCTCCAGTTCCTCAGCCGAAAGCGCTTCACCCACCGGTCTCGCAGCAGAAGGTCCGGCTTGCGCATCAGGGATAGAAGCTTCTTCTTGCAGCTTCTGCCCGAAGAACTCATCCAGCAGGCCAAAATTCAATTCTTCATCCATTCTCTGCTTTCTTATTAGCCGAAAAAATGAAAGTGAAGATTCTGCGGGCTTCACAGTCACTCATACTCTACAGCGAGGGTGCGGACAGTTGAATGTCTATGGCATGAAGTATGGATTCTTGGCGTAGTCGAAGATTAAATATTATAAATACCTCAGAATTCGCTTTCTGTGGCAGAAAGCCCTCAGCCACATTTAATGGTCCTCGGCTCGCTTCGCTCGCCTCGGGACCATTAAATGCAGCTTTGGGCTTTCTGACCCCAGAAAGCGAATTCTGAGGACTTTATATTACACTTAATAAAATGACTTACAGCAGAATTTTTCACCTAGAATTTGTGTTTGGTTTTGCTGCAGTGAAGTATGCCTTCTGCAAAATCGCGAACACAATGTGCTGCTTATGGCTGTCCAAATTATTCCTATCGTTGTCCACCAGAAACCAGGTTTCACAGCTTTCCTTCAAACCCTGCCCGGTAAGCTTCGTCGACTATTGACCAATATTACTTGCATGAAAATTTGTGTACAATTTATGTTGTATTTTACGCTGTAAGTTCTGTGGAACGGGCCCAATGACGTTGTGTGGTATGTCCTGGATTGAAATAATGGCCAAATACGGGTGCTCTCCAGCTATAAAATGTATGCCATTGTCTGGAAGTAAACTACTATAGACCTTTTGAACAATGTAGTTCGCAACTTCACAATGTTACTGCATCGGTATTCCTTATGGACATTTCGAGTTTTTACTACTTAGAAATGATCGTCAAGTAGTGTGTTTCAAGAATTTTAATATTATTGTTTTGATTCAATGTGAAACACAAATATTTTATATACTTCCATTCGAGTTGGCACGCTTTTTCTTTTCCCTTCCTTCTTTTATTTTTCCGATTCCACCCCTATGTAGCTACTTTCGTACTCTGCTGATGGGTTATAATTAGAGTTAATTTAGAAATTTCTGTGAAAGACTCAAGTTCGCTTTTTTAAGTTTGACTTAAGTTTGAAGAGCCGTTCACAATAAGCAGGACTATATTTTGATCCCTTGTATGAGTAGCCCTGCTCATACAATGGATCAACTTAGCAAATGGCTGAAGTTAATTCCTTCTAGTTGCAAAATTATAGAATTAATTCCGCAACTGAGTTATTATGAAAGATATTTGCATCATCAGAGCTTACTGTACTAAATTGAAAGTTCATAATTGCGGTCTATGAAGAGATGGTGGCAATATTTAAGGAGATGCACTAATGCATATGACTCCACTTATATAGTAAAGCAGCTATTTGTAGTTACATCCTTTTAAAATTATGAATAGGATAAACTGCCGTTTTAAGCTAGTCTGTAACTATTAGGTGTCTAATTATTTTTAACCATTTACGAGTAGTCTCGGTAGTGAATTAGTTAAATGGGAAATGTATTAGACGGATCAATTGATAGCATGTCTACTTGAAAGCACATGAAGTTTCATTAAAAGTAATATAGAGTCCATTTACTATGTATACTCCATTAACTCTGCCCATTAAGAGCCTCAGTCCAGTACATTAATGATTCAAAACAAAATCCAAAATTTATTATAGCAGAAAAATAGTTTCTATCACTAAAAAATGCATCCAACTACGCTCTGGCAGAAAAGGGAAATGCTACTTTAGTAAATAATTTCATATTTTCCAGTTAGTGTTTTATCTGTGGCGACTTTATGGGTGGGAAAAAATTTTTTCTAAAGACAATCGGAAATATGAAATTTAGGAAATTTGAAATTTGTCGGTTGTAAAATGACACCGTCGCCTCCCCAGACTCGTGCCTATACCGGGTGCTCCCATTGGTTACATTGGTCATGGTACATGTATTGTTATTAGTTACCAAACCCGCAGTAGCCCCATCAAAACAGAATCACAAATTTAGCGGTTCTTTTTGACGCATTCAATTGATGCGAAGATCTTCGCAAATGTTGCGAGCACGCTAATGGGCAAGTAGTTCTTTGGGGTCCTTGAGTAAGCCATTTTTTAAAACAGGGCTCCATAACTTGGGAGCAATCGCAACAAGTTTAGGAACCAAGAAATTTTTTTATATTGTAGGCTTCAGTGCCTGTGCTTCAACTAAAAGTACGCGTAGATAGACACGTCAGAGCATACGCGTAAGCAAAGACGTAAACATGCACCCATGTCGACTGACCTGGAGCACTTTGATTGGCTGGCCCAGCCGTTGCCATGGTGCTGGTGGTTTATTAGTGCGACTAAGGCAGCATTGTGTCGATTCACTAGTGCAAAACAAAGAATAAAATGTAATTTTAGTTATGAGAATCGTAGTTAATTGGTACACGAAAAAAATCGTGGCTTGTATTGCATAAATTTAAAACACTTTCAAAGCTTCAGAGTACCTTAAAAAAGATTAAATTGGACTGTATTTTAGCCACTTGGTTAGATTTTAATTTACGATAGAAAATACCAGAGAAAAACAAAAAACAGGGCTATCTTGCTACTGAACGCTTGAATTCCCGGAAAATTTCTTATGATATCAAGTACCTAAAACTTTGTGGATAAAATTTGTAAGCATGTCTAAAAAACTAGTGACTGTATTTTTTAGAAAAAAGGCACATCTGACGCATCTTGAAGCCGCAATGACGTGCCACTCCAACAATCTCAGCCACGCACGAAGAAGTCGCCGCTGCTGGCACTGCTTAGGGCCGCCGGAACCACGGCGAACTCCAGCAGGTGGCACAGGCGCTGCTGCCCGTTGAAGATCACCGCCTGGCAGTCGACGTTGCACTGGTACAAGCACTCGGATAGTCGTGTACTGCCGACAGTCGAGAAGCTCACAGCATCAGAGTTGGTCACGGCAACCAATTCTCGATTACCGAGGACGAAGTGGTTCTCTGGACAAAAACAGTGGAGCAGCTAATTTTTCCCTCTGCTTATCGTGATCCCTTGTTAATGTATGATTTCGGGAAGCCTGAAACCTCCCTTCAACTCACCATTAGTGTAGGTTAGTTGAAAAACTCGGTTTCGGAATGGGCCACCGCAGTTCTGACTCGAATTGCCGGAGCACGATGCGCTGCATTGACCACTGGGAGCCGCACCGTGCATCCCGTAGGAGTTGCTGCAGCAGCACCATTCGTGGGCTTGCAGGCCCATGTAGCGGAAGGCGCCCAGGGCGCAGATGCGCCCGCACAGCTCGTAAGTCATGTTCGGGCTTTTCACATTGGCGTAATCCACCGTGTTGTTCATCTGGGTGACGTTGACGTCGGCAATCTTCGTGAAACCGAGGAACTTGATGCCAGTCAAGTCTCTAACACTGTTGTTGTAGTCAAAGTAGCAACCGAGGTCGGAGTTCGAAAGCTGCCGGCCCAGAACGGTGGAGATCAGGCAGCACAGCACAAGCAGGGCACAGAAAATTCTGCAGAAGGAAGGCATTGCAGGAGCGCTGTTTTGGGAGAGACATACGTTAGCGTAAATTTGACGAGGAACGGTTTTATTTTTGTATTGAAGGACGGGAAATGAGTTTCATCCAATATTTATAATAAAAGCATTGTTTGACTTGCCTATCCGCGTCTATTATTTGGACTCAACTGGAACACACTACAGGCATGAGCATGAGGCGGAGGAAAGAAGAAGCAATTAAATTCCAGTCATTCTTTATTATAGGGTTAAAAACTTAATGCTTTGGGAATGCTGTGAAAAGACACCACCCTAATGGCCGTTCCATTCCACATTAATACAACACCCCCTGCTTTTCATTGCGATTTCTGGGGACTCTTACGATTAGCAAATATAAAAAATGTACAAATCTTGTAGAAATCAAGCTTAGGTAATGCGACAAGAAATTCTGTGTTTTTTGTTGTATCTCCAGCCTGGAAGTAATGCCAACAGACCTGCATCAGAGTTGGGAAAATACGAGTTTCTTTTTCATGCTTTAACTGCCAACAAGTGGTTGTGACTGCAGTGCGTGGTGATAGGCTCCTGCAATCTCGAGAGAATTGCGCTGTAAAAATTTCTTCAAATTACACGCTTCAAAAACAATTTCTTCTGTTGTCTGATGAGGACAGTTAAGCGACTTTAGAAGTGGGCTGTTGCAGGACTCTTACACCGTCGCCCAAGTCTCCAGTATTTTGTCGAGAGGGGGATAAAATATTTAGCAATTGCAAGCGTCAGTTAGTTTTTGTGGAAATTTAGGCTTCCTTCGGCAGACTGTGAGCCAAAGACGCACTAATTAAGAATTCCTTGCCGGTTTTAAGCCATTGTTTCATTGCCAGTACAGCACCCTTGGCATACAACTATAGCCACGTCAGGGCCAGGACAACTGACTCAAAAAAATTTCCAGAATTATTAGAATTTTCTAAAGCTGAAACCTCACTTTGTCAACTACTAAAAAAATTCACGCTAACGAAGTTTTCGTGCGCCGAATACGCAATTTGAGTGAGAGCTTTGGAAGTTTGCTTGGTGTGAAAATGAATTTTGAGCTTAAGCTCATGAATGGTAAAAAGAGAGAAAAGAGCGAGTTGGCGAAATGTAGCTAAAAAAACCGGGGTCTGATGGAAAAGAGAATAAACCTATGACCCAAGCGGTTGCATGACTGCAAGCCGATATGCATCTGGTTGATCAACCAAAGCCTTGAGAAGCCAAAGCCTAGAAATTGGAAGGTTTTAACGAGCAGGGGAGACAGTACTCTGCCGAATGAGAGTTGCAGTTAGAGAGAACAGAGGCAAGTTAGGGAGAGAGGGAGTACGCTCGTACATGTAGTTGATCCTGTGACAGTAGAAAGTAAGCGTCCACTTGCAGACCTAGCCTGGGCTACTCGTCATGTTAACTTACGTAGCTGTGCGAGGTAATCTTAATACCTTATTTAGCTTAATCTTCGGATGGATTTTAATTGACGAATGAAACAGCGGTGCGCTCTAAGTTTTGCTTCATAAAACTCTAAATCGATTGGCCGATAAGTTGCAACTCGAGGGCGTTTTATTTTTTAGCCCTTGAATAGGAAGTAAAGTATGGAACCCCTGGAGTGTACGAAAACCTTGACAGGGTTAACGAAATTATTCGAGTTTTCACAGTACGAGCGTAGCTCCAAAAATTTGCAGATACAACGGAGTACCTGGATCAGTCAGTACGGAGTTCGGACACATTTCGCAAGTTGATAACTAATTTATGGAGTCCCATCAATTAAAGTAATAGCACACACACTCGGATTTGCCGATAAATCTTTCTCGGGATCGTTCTTTTCTTTTTTCCGCCTTATCTTTAGTCTCTTCAGCTACTCCGCCTGCGTTTGAGTCTGAGTTGCAAGCTCAGAAATTTATAAGTATTGAGCATGATCACTAGTTTCAAATTCAAAGGATTCTTAATATTTTTGTAAATACTACTAATACTACTATAAATATTTTAACTAGAAACAGTAGTAGAATAATAAGAAGTATCTAAAGTACTAAAAATAGTGAAAATAAGCGTGCATTGCATTCAACAGCACCATTTAGGACCGCTCAGACGATCTGGAGGACTTCTTTGCAACGATTCTTGTGGCGGGCAAAGGGAAGAATGCGAAAGCTGATGAAAGAGGGATGAGTCGCGCAAAAGGAACAGCTGGTTAGAGGAAAATTTTTGTAAAATAGCTCCAAAATATTTTAGACGACAGAGTGAAAAAGCTTGTAAGTAAAGATAGAGATCTAACTAAATATCTCTACCATTGGAGATCACCAATCAAAATTTGGTTTATCAAATTTCATTTTCAAAGCCACAGTGGCAGTCAGTTTCTGACTACCCCTTAAACTGGATCAGACAATCCCCAAGACTTTGCCCTGACTAACATTTACGCAAGAGCTAAGAACCAGCTTGACCCACTGTAGCTATTAGCTAGTCATTATAGAGAGAAATGCCGGCATACTACTTAGTCAATAGTCTATAATTCACCATGTCTTTTAAATTTGTGAGATTTACGCAGCAATTTACTCTGTAAAATTTTAAACCGCAAGTAGAAAGAAGTGTGAAGTTAAAATTAGCACCAGCGGTTTTGATCGCATTAGAAGCAGCATTGTTCCCAGCACGCCATTGTGACACACCTTTTGTTGAGTTGACTATTGGATCTTCCGCACAATTTTTGTGTGGATTGCTTTACAAAGGGGTTTAATTCGCTCTGCAAGGAAGGAAAGCAAGTTTTAGCGGTAGCTACTGGCTTTCTGTAGGACTCTGACGTTTTTCAGACAAAAACGTTACAGGCTTTGTTTTCTGTTCCTAAAGCGAAAAAAAATTTGCTTGACATCCGTCTGATTGCATACTCCTAGGATTACTCCGCCTCCGCAAAATCCAAGTTTGTCAGACAGATTTCCAGAGCATGAAATTAGGTTAAATTCTTTGCAACTGACAGTGCAGCAAGGCTCTATCTTCAACCAGAACTCACGATTTTTTTATTCAGAAAGTGGAATAGCTTCGAGAAGAAACAGACAAGCCACTTGCATAAATGCATTTCTATTATAATCTATAGATATAGATGTGTAGATATAAAATCTAAATCTAATATAGACATACATTAGCTGTCAGCAGCTATCTAAATATCGATCATACGTGGGAACTGCAGACGTAGACTGGCCGACAAAACTCGTATTATCGATTAGCACAATAGCGGAAAATAAAACTGAAGCTATTTTGAGGCCCTTGTCGACATTTTGTTTATTAAAACCTTTCCATCTTCCTGATTTAAAGATGGATTAAAATCTTCCTGAATTTATTTTCGTTTATTTAATATTAATTTAGCAAGATACTAGCAACCTTGCCCCCCTTGGGGGGCGCACAGATATTAGTAATTTTCAATTGTTGGTAAAACTGATGTTACGTCTTTTGACTGATTCTAGCGGACTTTCTAGTGATATAAAACAAACTGAAAAATTATTTTACCGACCATGTAGCATTTTCCCTGAGCATGTCATATTCCCCCAAGCGTGTAGCATTTCCCACAGGCATTCAGAAATTCCCCGAGCATGTAGGATTCAAGGATTCCTAGTGTAAAAGTGACTTCTAGTGGTCCTTGTCGGATTCCCCGAGCATTTAGAACTATATACCCACCATATAAGCATTTACCCCAAGCATTCAACAGGTTTACTCTGACCATTAAAAATTACCCAACATGTTGCATTTCCCACGAGCATTGAAAATTATCCACAAAGCAGCCTTTTCCCCGAGCATGTAGCATTTCCCATAAGCATTCAGAATTACCCCCCCCCCGCATGTAGCAAGTCCCGAGTATGCAGCGTTTCCCATAAGCATTCAGAATTACCCATGACCATGCAGCATTTCCCTCGAGCATTCAGCGTTTTCCCCAGAGCATTCAGAATTACCTACAAGGTTGCCTTCTCCTGAGCATGCAGTATTTCCACCCGAGCATTCAGAATTTTCCCGAGCATGCAGTGTTTCTCCCAAGCATTTTAAATACCCATAATTTAGCTTTTTCCCGACCATGTAGCATGGCCCCGAGTATTTAGCATTTCCCCCGAATATTCAGAATTACCCCTTAGCACATAGCTTAGAATCATGATGCATAAGCCTAAAAAATGACACAAGCCTAGAATAGTGATGCATAAAATAGTCAACGGAATGACCAATTGGCCTTGAATCATGGGGACTGATAAGCTGCTCGCTGGGCTTCCGTTTCATTAGGGCGACTTTTCCTGGCATATCGACTTCTTTTAAGACTGCTGGAGCCATAACATTGATCTTATTGTCTATGGAAAATCTTCCCTCTGGCTTTTGAGATATTTTAGACCTTTATTGGCCTTGCGTTTAAAGCACAGGAAAAGCCTGTTTTTCGACTATTTTATCCCTTTAGCATTCGAATTATTTCATGCAAAAAGCTGTGTACCAAACCTGGAAAATTTCCAACCTTTTGGTGCAAATTTGATCAAAATCGGTTGAGCCGTTTTTTTAATAATCCATCACACAGACAGACAGACAGACAGACATACAGACAGACAGACAGAAACAGTTTACAATTAGTATATAGATTGCCTCAAAGTTAAGAACTTAGCCAGCCTATCAAAGTAAGAGGCCTCGCTGAAGTCCGATAAGAACGATTAAGCGATTGTCAGCGGTTCAAAATGTGCACTTCCGTACACTAAAGCAAAAGGTTGCATTCCATTTGCTATGCATTCGAGTCGTTTAAAATCAGCCACGAACAAAGAAGTCGCCGCTGCTGGCGCTGCTGAGGGCGCCCGGCGCCACTGCGTACTCAAGCAGGTGGCACAGGCGCTGCTGCCCGTTGAAGATCACCGCCTGGCAGTCGCGGCCTTCAAGAACGCAGCGGAAGCCGCACTCGGCGAGATCGGGAGCCGCAATGGTCGAGACGGCCACACCATTCGAGTTGCTCATGGCGACGAAACTGCGGTTTCCAAGGAGAAGCAGGTTGCCTGGAATAGGGAGACGTACGTGCTGCTGCTACATGTTGGAAGAATTCAGCATTAATTTGAGATCGCGGCAGAAACTCACTGGTTCCGTAGCTCAGCTGGAACACTCGGTTCCTAAATGGGCCCCCGCAGTTCCTGCTAGAATCTCCAGTGCAGACCCAATTGCAATCAGATTCCGGAGCTGCACCATGCGAACCATAGGAGTTGCCACAGCCGCATCACTTTCCTGCCTGCAGCCCCATGTAGCGAAAGCCGCCCAGAGCGCAGACGCTGGCGCAGAGGTCGTGACTCATGTGAGCTGGGCTCTCAATTAAATGGTAATTCAAGACCTTATCATTGTTCTGGACAATGCTTTTGTTGCCAATCCGAGTGAAGTTGAGTCTCTTCAGGCCAGTCAAGTCTCTCGCAGAACCCAAATCCTTGAAGCAGCCTAGATTTGAGAGCTGCAGCTGGCGGCAGAGAGCGCCGGAGATCAGGCAGCAGCTCAGAGCCAGAGCATAGAAGATTCTGCAGTGATGTCTCATGTCTGATAATGCAATATGGTGTGATGTTGCTGCAGTGCAATACTGCGAGCTACTTACAGTGCTGACAAAAGTTTTCTTTCGGTCAAGCGTTACAAATTACTGTGCTTCTTAGAATTTTGACGTGCGGAAAAACCCTTCCCTGATCAGCATTGATCCCAATTGGCTCTGTGTGATGGGTAGCCTGGAGGCAAATGCGTTACGGCCTATCACTAACGTTGTCCTAAAATTTATTACTGAAATAAATTTTTTTCCAAGAAGCTGAGTTGCAGGATTGGGTGGTCGCAGTGGAGTCCACTCTATCAAAGTATTCCATTGCTCGTAGTTAGACCGTATTTCTGTATGCCTGTAAGCACAGCTTGTTTGTTTGTGTCAGCCGATTTTTTGCTGTCGGTCTCTCTATCTATCTGACTGCCCGAGTACCTTTCGTTCCGATTGTCTTCGTTTTCACAAATATATTGGCTGTGCACTACTTTTTGGCAATCAGTAGTCCAATAAGGATGCAATTATTGCCTAAATTTTCGCGCTTACACTCGAGTGCTTTTTCTTATATCATTTTAAAAGTAAATTGCAGGCCTCTAATAATTGCATTGCATTCTATTTTTTTAGGGCAATCTAATTTGCCGAAAAGTACATTAAAAATATCAGAAATCCACAGTACAGAGTAACTCTGGCATCATTTAGATTGGGAAATCACAAACTTGTCTATGAAATGCTGCGAACAGTTAGGACGAAAATTCCATATGATACCGGATTGTGCCCCAAAGGTAAAACAGAAGTGGAAAATGAAATCCACTTTCTGTTCAAATGTCCATGGGCTCAGTAACGTGTAGCCTGTGAAGTCAGTAAGTAATTTTGTCAAGTAAAATGGCAAATTTTCAGTTTTTAACAGATGAAGACAAGTCATTTTATTTAATGACACAGGAAAACGTCAAAGTAACAGAGCTGCTGGCTCAGTACATCATAAGAATGAGCGAAATTAGAAAGCAGCTGCTCTGATGCCCCACCAATAGATAAGTTAGGAGATTTTTTATGAAAAATTTCCACATGTACCAGTGCTTATCTTTCTTTGTTTTAATTTTATTGTTTGTGACGACCGAAAAAAATAATTGATATAGTTTTTGTTACAATGCTCAAAATTTTTTACGGTGCGCTCAAAATTTTATTATTTCGCTGTTAGTTTTTTTATTTCGTTATCTGGTATAAAAAACCAGCACCATTTTGGCGTGCGTAGCGTCATTAATAATAATAACAACAACAACAACAATAATAATAATAATAATAATAATAATAATAATAATAATAATAACATAGCGTCTGGCCTCGGTGAAGGCGCCGGCTGGGGTTGATCGACACAAAGATTCGACTTTCAATCTACGGCGAAGATTTTTTCAATAATTTTGATGGTTTTTCTTTCCTTTTTGAATAAATTTAGTTGCTGACAGAATCGCTCTGCCGCGTTACTTTCCTGTTGGCGTTTAGAACTTGAATCTGCTATTTTCTATTGTAAGACACCGTCGTTTTTGCTGATTCTCATTGCTGCGACAACTAGCTGTCAATGTTGGCTCGATTGTTCGCCGGATCACTTGGGACCTTCTGATGCTCGATATCGGTTTGGGCTGCTTGTTGCTACGAGTCACCTTGGTAGGCAGTAATTCAGATTTACTCTGACAGTAAGAGATAGTCTACTGCAAGTAGAAAATTAGTCAAAAGCGCTACAAACTGACAGGAAATACTAACTATACGAGAACGTTAGGTGAGGTCGCCTGAAGACGAGAGAGCAGAAACTGGTTGCGAGAGTCCTAGCAGAGGTTCGATTCCACTGTTAGTTAATTTACACTGACAAAGTAGTATGCTCAATTGAAGTAGACCTAATTTTATATTGGCTGAGTGTGGAAGGCAATATAAAATGATACTTCGAGTAGTGTGGCTTGTGGATGCATGTGGGTGGAGGCTTAATGTCAAAGTCCACTTAAGTTTTTGGCTTGATTTTTTCAATTTTAATAACGATACTTATCGGCTTTCACGTGATGTAAAAGCCTTGTTACCCCCATTAATTCAAGTTATTACACACCATTAGTTCCTTTGCGGACTGTATTATTTAGTAATACAGTTTTCTGATTGAATCTGAAAACTTTACTGCGAAATACCTTAGGATACACAACCAACCTCGATCACAATTGATCTGCCGTACCCGGAGCCAATGGGGACAGAAGCTTTCCCTGCATGGATCTGTCGGTTTAAAAAGTGTACTGAGTATAAAATCGTTAGTTGCTCAATTGAATCTGCAAAGCGCAGTATTTCCTTGCGGCAAGCAATTGCACGAGAGATCGAAACACTCTGCAGTAGGCATGGCAAATCTCTTTCATGGCAAACTTTCGATGCCCTAATGGTCCTTGGCTGCTGTCTGATCTTCGGCGCTCTCTGCCGCCAGCTGCAGCTCTCCGACCTCGGCTGCTTCATCGATTCTGGCTCTGCTAGGGACTTGGCCGGCCTGAAGTACCTCGGATTCAATCGGATCGGCGACAAGAGCGTCACCCAGTACAGCAACCTAAATGATTACGGCAATGTCATGAGCACGGTTCACATGAGTCAGGAGCTGTGTGCCAGCATCTGCGCTCTGGGCGGCTTCCGCTACATGGGGCTGCAGGCCTGGGACTGGTGCACCTGCGACAACTCCTACGGGCTGCATGGCGCGGCTCCGATCTCCGAGTGTAATCGGGCGTGCTCTGGAAACTCGAGCCAGAACTGCGGCGGTGCGTACCGGAACCGAGTTTTCCGTATGGGATACCTCAACGGTGAGTAACGTGTTGCAACAATTAATCGAACAGATATTTTTTTTACCTTTGAGTTTGGGTTCCGACAGTTTGAGCAATTGAAAAAGCGAAGGAAACATCCATTTTTAGAGAACATTTTCGTCCGGGGAAACCCAAACTTTGCTGCCATGAACAACTCGACGGCTGTGGATTTCTCTACTGTGGGCGCCACGAGTCGCATCCACTGCGTTGCCCAATGCCGCACCGACTGCCAGGCGGTGATTTTCAACATGCAGCAGCGCCTGTGCCACCTGCTGGAGTTCGCCGTGCTGCCGGCCGGCCTCAGTGGCGCTAGCAGCGTTGAATTTTTTGTGCGCGTTTGAATTGATAAATTTTTCTCGTAAATCTATGTATCGATGTGTCCATCTGTCCATCTGCCACTTCATCTACATCTAGCTATCTGTTGGCATCGATGGATAAATAAACTCATTTGTAATTATATGTATATACGCATTTTATCTGTCTTTTTACCATCTGATCCATCTATTGTACTATACGTCTTTCTAACTTTTTATCTATCAGGTTACTATTTTCCATCTATTTTTTTATTTTAACCCATTATATATTTTTTCTGTTAAAAATCTTTTCCCTGTTTCAAAATTTTTCTCTTTTGCAGTTGCTAGGAGAATAATAAAAATTTACTTCAACAATATATTATATAGTATCCTTCGTGCCTTTACTCAAACTATCGGTGCAGAGTTGCTCATGCGCAAAGCTGCTTTTTACACAGTTTTCCACCGAATTAACTTTGAGTTCGCTAGCAGATCAAAGCGAAGTGCCGCGCATTTCGAGTACTTTGAGCAACAAAGAAGCTTATGAGCTCCAGTCAGTGAGAGGCCTTTTATCTCCGCAGCATCAAGAGCGCGCCCAACAGCCCTTGTTTCCCGTCGTCTATAAAAACGAAAACTTAAGTTGGTGGAGGGCTTGGCATCTTGAGTGCGTGAGAATAAAAATCGCTTTTGATACCTTCTGTCTGGCTTACAATAGTCAGGGGACGGAGAACTCTGCCTTTATGCAGATAGCAACTATTGCATTTTCTTATTTCTAGTAGTAATGTTTCTTAGCGTACTTTCATTCGCGATTTTCTCAGGATATATATATATGTATAATAATTGTAGCTTTTAAGCTACAGAGAAGGGACTTTAGAGGTCTGCTTTCCGAGGGTATATCTGTAGTTCGTAAAATTTCTAAGTGGTGCAGATAACCAACGGGGATGTTTGGCACAACTTAACTGAGGAACTGCGGAAGCTATAGTTACCTTGTTTCAACAGAAGGCTCACAATACTAAGAAACACGAGACTAAGCTGCGTAGACTGTGAAACCGTAGGTCTCAGCATGAGACAATACAGCGAGACATTACTCGAAGACCTAGGTCCATACCAAAACCTCGAACATGACATCCATGAGGACTTAAAGACACTCGCCCTCCCTAGGACACCATCACTGAATGCATCGTTGTAAAAGTACCTTTCAGCGGCTCCTTCTCAAGATGACATGGAATCTTTACATCCGCATTCGCTTGTACTAGGAAAAGTGGGCATTTGCGCTTACCAGAGTGCAAAAAAGACTTGGATTGCGGACGGCAAACAGAAAAGAAACAAAAAGATAACGAAAGACTTGAGACAGACACCAAACACTCAGCCCTCGATTGAAGCGCTCACAGATCGGGCCTCATTGAACGCTCCGGAAGAAGCAAAGTCTCTCAGGGAACACATCGAGAGGCCTCTCGCTCAGCATCGACCGGAGGTTTCTGCCAATGCAGGGGCGGCTGCTTCTGACCGGTCTGAGTGAGTCCTTCACCAGCCACTTTCACTCCGGTGGAGGATTCAGTAAAGCAAGTGCAAATGGAAGCCTAGAGACTCCTTTTCTTAGCCATAACCATGATTTCAACTGTCTGCAGACCAACCTGCAGCATAGATTTGCAACCTCTGCAAATTTTTTGCGTCACGTACAAGTCGACGCGCCATGGCTTATTTAATTTAAGAGCATTCCTGTGTGAAAGGAACGTGTTGCCCCCATGTTTTATTATGCAGTGTGGGATTTATTTTGCTATATTTATATCTTGCTCTGCGTCTATGGCACTGAGCCAGCAGATGTATCTGTACAAGTTTCTCGAGGCTAAAGAGAGAGCCGCGATAAGAGAAAATAAAGGCACCAAGAGAAGAAGAAGAGCCAAGCGGCAGTGCTCATTTTAATTTAATCTTTATCTCTGACTCAGTTAATTCAGTTGGACCTAACGAGAGGTCTAACAATGGCGACGAGGCTACCTACCTTAGAACCTCTAGAAGATGGCGAAAACCCGCAGCGATGGATCCAGCGTTTCGAAATCAGCGCAAAACTCAACGATTGGAAGAATGAAACGAAGCGAGATGCGTTCCTAGCTCTGATTGGCAAGCGGACGTTCAATCTTCTGGCTGATGCAACGCTTCCTGATAAAGTGGAAGCAAAGTCCTATGAGGATCTGGTAAAGCTCCTTAAGGAACGGACAAAGGGAGAAAAGTCTGTCATCGCTAGCAGATACGAGTTCCACAAGGCCAAGCAAGAAAGCAGTGAAGATATCTTGGCTTATAGTCGGCGGCTGAAGCAACTGTCTGAGGACTGTGAATTTGGACAGTCCTGGTCCGATAATTCAGACCGACTTCGTGATCAGTTCATCTTCGGGCTTCAGAACAAAGAAATCCTGAGGAAACTGCTGTCAGAGAAAATCCAAGACCTGACTTGGGACAGAGTCACTGCGGTCGCTATGGCATGTGAGGCTGTCCAGAAGGGTGAGAAAAACATGACTGGTACAAGTGTCCTATACACCCGCCAAAAAGGAGGCCGACCACAGAACCTAAAGGATCAAAAGAAAAGCTCAAAGATGCCTGCCGATGATAAGCAGGGTAAGACCATCACGTGTTTCTGCTGTGGGAAACCAGGTCACACCAAGAGCGAGTGTCGACATAAAGCGCTTAAATGCGAAAATTGTGGCAAGACGGGACATCTGAAAGCAGTGTGTAAGATGACCAGGTCACAGTTTAGAGGGCAGTCAGCAGCATCAAGGGTTCGACTCATGCAGGAGCAGACTACAGGCAAATATCAACCAGAGGAGGTGGAGCAGACCACCCAGATATTCTCACTGATGAGCCAGCCAAGAATCGGCCGAAAGGTGCGCATAAACGGAAGTGTAGTCGAGATGGTGTTTGACACCGGAGCAGATGTCTCCCTGTTGTCGAGAAGTACGTTCGAGCGCCTGTCTATCATACCTGATGTACTGCCTACAGGCAAGAAATTCAACGACTATCAAGGAAACCAAGTTCCAATTTTCGGTCAGTCGTCAGTCACTGTGCAGTACAATGGCAAAACTATGAATTTACCTGTCTTCATCGTTGATAAGTCAGATGTACCAAACATCTATGGACTGCAGTGGATGCACGCGCTGGAACCTGATATTAACATCTACCGCGTCAAACAATTTCAAGCTCATCTTACGCTCCGGGAGGGAACAACACCGATTTTTCTCAAACCCAGACCCATCCCGTACGGTCTTCAGGACAGTGTGAAGGAAGAATTGGATCGACTCGTCGGTGAAGGAGTGCTGCGAAAGGTTGATCAGAGTAACTGGGCCACGCCAATTGTTGTTGTACGAAAGCAGAATGGCAAGATCAGGCTCTGCGGTGATTATAAAGTGACTGTTAATAAATCTCTGTGCGACATGATTTCAACTACGCCAAGTATTGAGGATGTGCTAAGCCAACTTGGTGGAGCCAAGGTGTTCTCTGTATTGGATCTGACAAATGCGTACCTGCAGCTTCCCGTGGATGAGGCATCGGCCAGTGTTTTAACTCTGAGTACTCCATTTGGACTGTATGAACCACAGGCACTGGCTTACGGCGTTAAACAGGCACCGGCGATATTCCAAAACTATATGGATAGATTGCTAGCGTCACAGAAGAACGTTGTCAGTTACCAAGACGACATCTTAATTTTTGGTCAAACAGAGCAAGAACATGACAAGCAGTTGGAGATTGTTACTCGCATTTTAAGGGAGAATAACGTAGATGTCAACTATCAAGAAAAGCGCCATCAAGTGTAAAAGCGTTAAGTTTCTTGGCCTGGATATTACTGGAGACGGAATCCGGCCAGCAAGTGACAAAATGGATGTCATCAGAGGACTCCGTGAACCAACATCTGCTAAAGAGCTTCGATCGTTTCTAGGATTAGCTGAGTTTTATTCTAGATTCATCAGGAACCTATCCACCATAAAAGAGCCACTGGAAAAGCTGACGCGACACGATAAGGAGTGGCACTGGGGTACGAAAGAGCGTTCTGCCTTCAACGAAATTAAACAGAAGATCATTAACTCTGAAGTAATTAAGCCGTTTAACCCATGTGACGCTTTGACCAGACTAACCACCGACGCATCCCCATATGGTATTGGGGCCGTTCTTGAACAATCCAATGGACCAGTGCTGTTGATCTCTAAAACACTAAGAAAGCCAGAGCGCAACTATGCTCAGATTGAGCGTGAAGCGCTAGCTATCATTTGGGCCGTTAAGCGCCTTCATAAATACCTTTACGGACGCAAGTTTACACTGGTGACAGACCACCATCCATTGAAATTCATATTCGACCCAGCAAAAAGCATCACCAGCCTGGCATCAGCCCGAATCCAGAGATGGGCCATCGCGCTAATGTCCTACAACTACGAAGTGGAGTGTCGCCGTTCCGAGGAGATACCTGTGGCCGACGCTCTATCAAGATTGAAATCCACTAATGCTGAATCACAGCAGTTCGATGTAAGCTCTGTGCAAGACACCTTATTAGATTTCCCATTGGACAAAGCAAAAGTTCGCCAAGAGTGAAATATGGATGGACTGAAAGAGGAAAGACTCAGGCACGTGAATATTCAAGGCTACAAACGGAGTTGTCCATCGAAGGTGGAATCCTGTTTAGAGGAGTCAGAATAGTGGTGCCAACAAAGCTGCGAAGATGCGTATTGAGTAAACTTCATGACGGACATCTGGGCGCCGACAAAATGAAATCGATTGCACGACAATGTGTCTGGTGGCCTTCAATCGAGAAGGATATCGAACTCCAGGCTAAAGCATGCAAAAACTGTCAGACGCAAAAGGACCACGCAGCAGGCGGTTGGATTTCATGGCCTCAAGAGACAGAAAAGTGGAGCCGCGTTCATATTGACTTTGCAGGTCCCTTCAACAACGGCAAGTTCTGTCTCGTCATGATTGACGCCTTTAGCAAGTGGGCTGAAGTCCATCAGATGAGCTCAATCACTACAGAGGAGACAATTCTTCGACTCCGTCGCACATTCGCTCAAGAGGGTGTGCCATCTGTTCTTGTCTCGGACAATGGACCGCAGCTGGTATCGAAAGAGATGGAAAGCTGGCTTCGAGCGATTGGTTGCAAGCATGTGTTAACACCGCCTTACCATCCTCGATCAAATGGTATTGCCGAAAGATTCGTTCGAGATTTGAAAAATCATCTCCGTGCAGCTCTGGATCAAAATGACATGCAAGCAAGCATCGACAGGTTCTTGCTTCAGTACAGAAATGCTAAGCATTCGTATACCGGAAAATCACCAGCTGAACTGATGCGAGGTCACCTGCTGCGCAGTCCAGTCATTCAACTGGCAAGAAAACCAGTGTGGGCCAGAGTTTACAACGATCACAGCAAGAAATGGGCCCCTGGTGTGATAGTCGGATCCGAAGGAATGGCCATCGTCAAAGTTGAGGGAGAAGATGGTAAAATAATGAGAAAGCACTTCGGACAGACGAAGCCGAGAATTTCGGAAACTGACGAAATGGAGCAGCAGGCCGAGCGGCAGGAGACGGAACCACTGGACGCTACGGAGACCAGTGAGACAGGGACGACACCGGCACTGCAGCCGACAACCTTGAATGGACCCCCTCAACGTCCTCAGCGGCAGAGACGCCCTCCGGACAGACTTAACTACGACCAACTCGGGAGGCCAGCGTGATGTGAAGAAGCATTGAATGCGTGATAAGTAACGACGGCTGAATTTTATAAAAAAAAACAAAAGCGTTTTTTACGTTATTATAATTGCGTGCTAAAAATAGCGTGTGTCGTGTATGGTGCTCTTCAAAGCTGAAAGGGGAGGAGTGTTGCCCCCATGTTTTATTATGCAGTGTGTGATTTATTTTGCTATATTTATATCTTGCTCTGCGTCTATGGCACTGAGCCAGCAGATGTATCTGTACAAGTTTCTCGAGGCTAAAGAGAGAGCCGCGATAAGAGAAAATAAAGGCACCAAGAGAAGAAGAAGAGCCAAGCGGCAGTGCTCATTTTAATTTAATCTTTATCTCTGACTCAGTTAATTCAGTTGGACCTAACGAGAGGTCTAACAGAACGCTACAAAATAGTCCCGTCGCGTATCAGTGGCACCCACGAAGGTAGTCTTACTCACCAATTCTAAATTTTTGCCAGAGATTCTGTGAATTTTTAGTCTGAGGCATAGATCTTATATTCCCTAGATGGGCCACTCGCTATGCAATAAATAGTAAAATAGCGACCACGAAATTTCACTCACGGCTGATACATGTCCCGCAAAAATGATGCTCTACTGAAAACTAAGCCATAAGTAGCCTTTTCGAACATAGCCATTATTTTAGAATTTTAAAGCCAAAGCAAGCTAGAAAGAGAATTAGAGATCTGCATGGAACTGGTATAGTGTTTGAGACTCAAAATTAATCGACTCATTTGTAAAACTATCTGTTAAAGTCTCTGTTAATTTTTTGTTGCCTTTAAAAGCATTTTTAATTTGGAATTTTGACAACAATGCTTGCTTTATGATTGTTTCCGTGCCTTGTTTGTGTCCATTCGTTACCATTTTCTATTGTTTAATATATTCCTAAGACAAAGAATACATACACTTCAAGCTCAGTTCATTTTCACTTTCTGATTCTCTCGCATCTTTCACTCGGAGTAAAAGTTCAGCATTTACACACTTCATATATAACAGCGCTCATATTTGCGTCAGCTACTGAAAAAACGCGTCCTAACTACTGAGAACTAACGATTACACTGAATTCTTGGAATAGAATGCATTGAATCTATGGCTTTGCCTTGTGGTCGCTGAGTGGCCCATCTAGGGAATGTAAGATCTATGGTCAGAGTGGCTTATTTCTATGGTGCATCTCCGCTCTGCCCAGAACTTTGAACTTACGGTTGCTAGCGATAGTAATCCCTAACAGCTCGTTAACGCCTATACAGACAAAGACAATCAATCGTACGAACGTACTCTAAACTTCATAAACATCTATGACTTATTGGCATTAACAACGAAGAAGAGATTAGCAAGCTATTACAGCGAGATGCCTAGAAATGCTCTATACTACTTAGTTAATAGTTCAGCATTGATAAGGTATTTTTAACTATTTTTATTTTTCATTTTTATAAATTCCTTGAGCGAAATTCTTGGTAAATGAAGATTTAAAATCACTCTGCGAGGAAGGATCTGGCATAGGTTTTAACGACATCTTCTTTATTTCATTTGCCAATGGATTTAGAATTGCTTCCATTGCTCGAAAGCCGTCTAATTGCTAAGACTTGAATTCCAAGACAAAGAAATTCAAGTTGATGAAACAGATAGAGTCCCTAGAATAGAACATAATGACTTCTGTGCTATCACATGCCAGAGACTACCGGAAACTTAAGGTCCTGTTGAAATAAAAAATCAGCGTTTAAAACTGGTCAATATAAGTTGGTTGGCAGTCCGACTAGAACAATTTAGCAATGACAAGAGCGTAAAAACTTGAGATTTTTTAATTCAAGCTACAGTTGGGCGAACTCATGTCTATTTTCTGTGCCGTGCTGCTCACATCGTTTTCTATACGCATTCGACTCGTTTAAAATCAGCCACGCACGAAGAAGTCGCCGTTGCTGAGGGCGGCCGGCGCCACAGCGTACTCAAGCAGGTGGCACAGGCGCTGCTGCCCGTTGAATATCACCGCCTGGCAGTCGCGGCCTTCAAGAACGCAGCGGAAGCCGCACTCAGCACGATCGGGAGCCGCAATGGTCGAGACAGTCATAGCGTTCGAGTTGTTCAATGCGACGCAACTGCGGTTTCCAAGAAGAAACAGGTTGCCTGAAATAGGAGACGTACTTGACGCTGCTACATGTTGGAAGAATTCAGAATTAATTTGAGATCGCGGCAGAAACTCACTGGTTCCGTAGCTCAGCTGGAACACTCGGTTCTGGAAGGAGCCGCCGCAATTCCTGCTAGAATCTCCAGTGCAGGCGTCATTGCAATCAGATTCTGGAGCTGCACCATGCGAACCATAGGAGTTGCCACAGCCGCACCAGTTCTTGGCCTGCAGCCCCATGTAGCGAAAGCCGCCCAGAGCGCAGACGCTGGTGCACAGAACTGGAGTCATGTGCTCCGAGCTCCTCAACATAGCGTAATCAATTGAGTTGCTGTGCTGGGTGACGCTCTTGTTCCTGATCCGAGTGAAGCCGAGGTTCTTCAGGCCGATCAAGTCTCTCGCAGAAGCAGAATCCTTGAAGCAGCCTAGATTGGAGAGCTGCAGCTGGCGGCAGAGAGCGCCGGAGATCAGGCAGCAGCTCAGAACTAGCGCAAAAAAGGTTCTGTATTGATAGATGTACCTCATGGCTGCGATAGCGTATAATCGGCTCTGTGCAGCACTGCAACAGACTTTTAGTGCTTGTTTTTTGTCAAGCAGTTTTCTTGCTGTTAACAGGCAATCAACAAAACTATCTAACTCTCACCAATTCTACCTAGAGTTGGCATCGATCGTAACTGGCTGTCAGCCCGACAAATCAAAGAGTATTTTGTTGGGTCAAATCCAAAATCAAAAGTTTATTATCGTACCAATTGAATATACAGAATATACAGTTACATAGTTTGATGCTGAAATTTTTTGCTTTTTTATGGACAAAAGACGATTGACAAAAGTTTTTTACTGATTTTTCGCAATTTTCATCTGTCTTCAAATGAATGAGGCATAATTTGCATATTTTTTTTGCTAACTTTCGCTAATTTAAGTCACTTCTCAATTTTTTTGCTGACATTTCTACAAGCAGTCAAACATGCAATCTCTTGTTAAACTCTAGGAGAATTGGTTCTGTACAGGGATCTGGAATTGGGACAGAAATCACCAAAATGCAATCTTTAAATTCGGTGATCTTGTGATTCAATATATGATTCAAAGCGGAAATTCTTGTAAGCTGTGCTCTTAACACGGGAGTAATAAAAGTACACACTATTTTGCCGTTTTTAGTTGTACGAACTTCCTAGAATTCCTCTAAAGCAGTGCACTTTTTCTTTGTGTGTCTCCAAGCTCCAATTGCCACATTAAAGTTAGACATTAAAGTGCCAAGCCTTCCTTCATAAGAATTAAAAAACAACGAAGGCATGCGAATGTAAGCCAACTCTGCTACCTCTTGCTGGACATCGAAACCTCGACTTGAAAATTGTCTTTGTATCTTTCAAATGTTTGCTCATATATTTCTGGGATTTTTTTAATGAATCGCTGTAGATGGCAATGCATCTGGCCAATTATCCTAAGTACTGTAGATGCGTTGTAAATTGGAAGGGTAGAAACTTTTTTGAGAGATACTCTACGAATTTGAGGCACGAAAAGTTTCACCCGCAATTATTTGAAATTCAAGCATGCCATCATTTTATTCCTTCTCTATGACAGGCAATTTCTGCAGGCTTCTCAAATATAGGTTGTTAAAATCCTGCACATTATAGGGCTTTTTTCCTGTCAACATTGACACTTAGGAACTGCCACTAACGGTGAAAATGAGCTAAATTTCTTAGCCACTTGTTGTAATAAAGAAGTTTTTCGTTGTGCAACCTTTTGGTACCCTGATTCTCCATTTCCTAAGCTTGTATTCTGAGCTACTAAATAATAGCAAAAGTTGATTGTGTGCAAAAGGGCCGCTTTGCATATTACGCAATAGATTTCCGACATGGCTTGCACTCCGAAGTAGAGGTAGCCATTGATGGAGCAGAAGCTGCGGCAGAACTCATGCGACATTTCTCATGTTTTTTTTCTCCGATCGTCTTTGCTGCTGCCGACATGAAAGAACCGAGCGAGCTGGTAAGTAAAAAAAGACCTATCGATGCTACTTGTTGCTGAGCAGTAGTTCCTCAGGGTTTTTCCTTTCCTTAATATTAGGTATGCAAAAATTCTCGTGTATGCGTATCGTCGAATATTAACTTTATCATTTTTTAATTCGCCCTAAAGTTGGCTACCTCCACTTAACACGAGCGTACTTAACTGCAAAATTAAAGAATTGCAGGACAAAGCGGATATAGGGTGAAGCGACTTGCAGTTGCAAGGCATTGCTTTTAGATGGTTAGAAATGCTTTAAAATACGCTCGTAATTCGAAAGGTCAAATGTCCAATAAGTCTTTTAAGTTGGAGGATTTTAAAGAGGATTTTAGGAAACCAATGTGACTCTCCAACGTGTAAACTGTGCAATGAGTAATGAGAAAGTGATCCATCCTTTTTAGTTAGGAAGTCAACCCAGCTCCCATCTCAGCATCTAGTTGAGGGAATGCCAGGGCTACAAAGTTTTACACTCAGCAACATTTAAAACGCAACACTCTAACTAGAAGAAAAATCAACTCACTCAGAAGAGTCAAAGCGCATAGTCTATGGTTCAAATCGAGCTTCAGAAACGCGTGTAGCTTCCTCTCGCAAGTAACAGGGCGATGACTATGGACTGTTTTCAGATAGAGTGATCCAGCTGAGAGAATGGTTCAACAGATGACAGACGCGGAAAGATGGCGAGCAGTCGGAATGTTGGAAGCAGGTTGTACTCTTCGAACAGTTGCGAACCACTTCGGGAGGTCGCCTTCAACAGTTTTACGTCTGCTACAGAAGAGCAGAGCCACTGGAAGCGTGGCTCACGCGAAAAAAGGTACGGTGCTTCACCAACTTCGCAGTACAACAGCGAGGGCAGATCGACGCCTGCTGAGAATAGTGCGTGGAAACCCCACACTGCCTGCCACACTCCTGCGATTGATGTGGGCAGAGAGAAGCCGCAGAGGCAACGTTCTCAGCGCGCAGACGATTCGCCGCAGGATTCACGCTGCAGGATTGCGGTCAAGAAAAATGCGGAGGAGGCCGCGCCTGAGTCCTGCACATGTCGCTAACAGGGAACTGTGGGCCATGCAGCGGGCGCACTGGCGGCAAGGACAGTGGCAGCGCGTTATCTTTACAGACGAGAGTCGGTTTCGTCTTTTTCGCAGTGATGGTCGAATTCGCGTCTGGCGTGAGCCACGGCAAGAGTTTCTGCAGCAGCACGTGCAAAGCTGCGATGGGCAGGGACCCTCCGTACACGTGTGGGCAGGGATTTCAATGCGAGGCAGGACCCAGCTGGTTTTCTTAGACGCAAACGTGAACGGCGATGAGTACGCTCGTTTGCTGCAGACGCATCTGCTCCCTTTTGTTAACAACCACTTTGGTGGCGTCGCAAACTGCATACTGCAGGACGATAATGCACCGGCGCACCGGGCAGCAGCTGTCAGCGAACTCAAGGACCAGCTGCACCTGCGTACTCTTCGGTGGCCTTCAAGATCCCCTGATATGAACCCAATTGAACATGTCTGGGACTTTATCAAGCGGAGTGTTCAACGGCAGAATCCGCCGCAGACAGTCGCTGAACTGCGAAACGCTGTTGCTAACGCGTGGCAGGAAATTCCCCAGGACTTTTTTGGGAATGCCACGTCGAGTCAACGCCCTGTTACTTGCGAGAGGAGGCTACACGCGTTTCTGAAGCTCGATTTGAACCATAGACTATGCGCTTTGACTCTTCTGAGTGAGTTGATTTTTCTTCTAGTTAGAGTGTTGCGTTTTAAATGTTGCTGAGTGTAGACTTGCTATTATCATAAGGTCTAGCCAGCAATAAAGAGAAGCCATCAGCGCAGCCAATTTAACCACAGTCAAAACGAAAAAAAAGCGTGCAGCAATGCGACTGTCACCGTAGTTGAGTTCAGTCTATGATAAATTATCATTGTCATATGGTCTAGCTAACAAGAGAAACGAAATAATGGTGATTTACCATAGACAAAACAAAATTTGCGTGCGGTAATGCGATTGTCACCCTAGTTGAAATTAGCGTGGGTGACAATCGCATTACTGCACGCTAGTTTCGTTTTGTCTATGGTAAAATTGTCTGCGCTGATGACTTCTCTCTATTGTTGGCTAGACCAAATGACAATGTGATAGAAGCACGGCTTGCGCGTGCAACAACGCCATAGACACTCGTGCGCGTGCACTATCTCTCCATTATTTTGTCGCTCTTGTTGGCTTGACCACATGAAAATCGATATTGGGTCACGAGCAGTGAAAGAAACGGCATCTATTACCCAACTATCGATTTATGCATCGATCTATCCATTTATGTATGCTAGTATACAGTGTATGGATGCGTATTTTAATCTGCCTTTGTCTTCGAAAATGCATCCCTTGCCTGCCCAACTGTGGCGTGCTGGCTTACCAAAGTCTCTTTTGTCAAAGAGAGTACAGAGAAAAGTTTAGTTCAGAGTTAATGTTTCGGGCACCAATCTGTTTAACTAACATGGTTGGCGCGTTGGATCAGTCCCAGCTCCATGGGATCAGATGGCTGTCAATCAAAAACATTCGTGCATTGAGGAAAACAAAAGCTCTAGGATTCTTTTCAGTCATGAAATCTGAATCTGGTGCGAAACCGGCAGCTAACCGCGAAAACTTTCTTTCCTTCCTGGCAGAGCGAGTTTTAATCCCTTTTATCAAGCTATTCACAAAAAGAATTCAGTGCTCTGCCACGGTTCCATTAGCTGACTCAACCGAAGCTAGTTGCGGTTTTAGGCAACTCTCACAATGTGATAGAAGCACGGCTTGCGCGCGCACTATCTTTCCATGAATAGAGCGTCGAATGAAGGACCAATTCATTGCACTTGTGGCTTTATTTCTGGCTATATTAAAGTCTTGCTTTGCATTGTTCTATGACTAATCTGAGTCGTAATGACAAATGATCAGGACGCAATGACGATCATTTTATTTACAATTTCTCTCAAACGCAATTGAAAAGTGTGTAATAATGGCCGCAAAAGTGTGGAATAATGAGAGCCTTCTGAGTGACAGTGTAATTACAATGGAGAGATAGTGCACTGCTTGCAAGTGCAACAACGCCTAGGACCACGAGTGCGCGTAGCGCACGAGTGTCTATGGCGTTTTTGCACGCGTAAGCCGTGCTTCTATCACATTGTCACACGATACAAGTGGTCTTTCGCGTTCTTTGGATTTCCGAGGGAAATCCATCATCTTTAGATTTTTTAAATATATTTTGTATGTCCATGGCCAAACCAAATTTTAGCAAACAATTTCAGTTGGTGTTGGATAACAGGATAAATTATAAGTGGAAAAAACTGTGAAGAACAATAACTTGTCCCCTAATCGAGAAACTCATAGAAGTTTGTAGTTCAGAACTTTGCCCATTATTTGTAATAGATGTTAAATGTGCAGCCGCTGAACTCTCCACTAAAGCCACCAGTCGATGATGATGTTGCAACAGACGACGCAGTCAGGCCATTGGCTCCACTGAAGCTACCAGTCGATGATGATGTTGCAAGAGACGACCCAGTCAGGCAATTGGCGGCAAGCACTGCATTGCCGTCTGCATTGGTGCACTGTCCACTACGACTGATCGCATCGGATATGTTGGACAGTCGTGACTCCTTCTTCTTGGAGTATCTAATGTAGCGTTGCGTTGAAACAACAGAACGATGACCAGTCACGTGACCAATGTCTTCCAATGAAAATCCGGCGTTGTGCAGCTCCGTGACAACAGTCGCTCTGATGCAATGAGGTGTATATCTCCTCGACAGTCCCGCTTTCTCCGAAATGGTCTGCATCATCGTGCCCAGCGTGTTGTGTCCAACAGCCTGCTTGCCAAAATACCACGAGTTTGATGTAGGTTTCGCCCTTGGCCGCAGAAAGACTGCACCGCTCTTAACGCCTTCCAAGTGCTTAGCAGTCGCAATCTTCTCCATGTACTGCTTGAAGCACGCAACAGGGCAATCAGGCAGACCAGTAGCAACCATCATCACCTGCTTCGTATTTTTCGCGGCGGTTTCCAAATGTCCTCCATCGGCCTTTGTACCCATCGGACGCAACTTTACTGCCTCTCGGCCATCCGCAGTGGTCAGCTCCTCGAAGGAATCTATCGTCAGACGTCGCAACCATTCCCGTGCACGCAAACCAAAGTGGCTCATCATATTGTAGTAAAATTCATGCTGCAGCTTGCCAGGCGTGCTGCGATCGAAGTAGTCTCGAATTTTCCTTTGGTCTTCATCTTCAACGGCACTGAATCGTTTGACTTCACCACCGTTCTCCAGAAACAACCTCGCGGCAATCTTCAACATGTCGTTCGCTCTTTTGAACATTTGGCCACTTAGTATGTCCCACCCACGCGATCGGAGCACGAAGCGATACAATCCAGCCCGAAAGCAACGCAGTGTGGCAGGAGCATAGTATCCACCATCCGTGCGCCGAATCGATCCGTACGCAACTCGAACACAAGCGGCAAGTCGTTCCTCCGAGCAGGTTTCAATATCGACAACAACATTCAAGGAGTCCATCGTTGTCTGAAACTTCTCCAACGCCCATCTCTCTTGCTGTCCGGAGCTAGGAGGCTCGCACGCTTTCTCTACCAGGTCCATGTCTCGCATCAGCGAGGAAAGCTCTTCACTAGTGGTAGAACTCTTGTCTAACAGATTGTCGATGGCCATCTCCTCAACCGATTCCGCGAAGTCAGCCGCCATGCTCTCTAGTTTATTGGCGTCCATTTCCAAGGCCAACAGAATCTTGTCGTGCTCCATCCTTCTGGCTATTTGGTCCTTTGTCAAACCGACTATGTCACCGTACTCGATATGAAGCAGTCCAGTGGGGTACGTGTCACTTTGATCCATGATTCAAGCATAATAAAACCAGCAGCTAAAGGAGTTAGATAAGAAAGAAAGTGGTCCTTCGCGTCCCTCCAACTTGGCCATAGACATAAAAAACGGCAGCGGTCATTAATGGGTGTTTTCCACAAAAAGTGGTCCTTCGCGTCCTCAGGCTGCTTATTTTTAGGAATTTTAAAAAATAGATGGGGGAAACTAGTATCGTGTGCCAATAACCCTATAGCATGGTTTCCTCGGTCATTAATGTCTATGGCCTCGGGGCGCTTCGCGCCCTCGGCCAAAAGACATTAATGACCTCTGAAACCATGCTATAGTATTACATTGTCATTTGGTCTAGCCAAAAATAGAGAAAAGTTATCAGTGCAGACAATTGTTACTAAACAATGCGCTTGTTTAGTAACACACTCTATCTACCATTGTTACTATGGTTTACCATACTAACAACGCTTCAGTCAAAGATTCATTGTTTAACGCCGATTGTTTAACGATGCCTCAGCGAATCAGAAACGTTCTAGTCGAGTATGCTAAACGATAGTGACAATAAGCTTATTCATATGGTTCCATCGTTAAGCAATAAGCAAAGATCACTCGTGGCTACGCCACTCGTGAATTTGCTTATTGCTTAACTCTAGAACCATATAAATAATCTCCCATTGCTTTCATGCACTTGTATAGTCTGTGGCTGAGTGGAGTAATGGCCAAAAAAACTCGTGCTACCATTGCCCGAAATATTTGTTCATGGCAATGACCTCCGGACAATGACCGGCCATTTTCTGGAGGTAAAATAACAAGACTGGACAAGTTGTCAAACAAGTAACACGAAGCATGAAATTCTTATATTTATTGAAATCCAACAAAAATGTTACAACAATAACACTGCTTAGTCAATTGAGTGCAAGTCTAACCTATGGTCATGTTCTCATCACGACAGCAGGAGAAAGTTCAGAAAATACGACGGTTGAGTCCATTACTCAAATTTGCAACCATTGAATGAACAGTTGTGGAAACTGTACCTGACCGACGGATTGTCAAGACTGATGCCGTTGATCTGCACGGAAGACGACACAGGTACTGGCACCGGTGAACTCTCACGCAATGGAGTCGCAACAGCTTGTGAAGAACCATTCAAATCAAGTGCCATAGAAACAGCCTCACTCGTAGACTGCAGCGAGCGATCACGACGCTTGGACAGGTAACGGCGAGTTGTCCTCTCAGAAACCTGACCGGTTATCGACATGATGTCAGCCAGGTTGTACCCAGCGGCCTCTAGATCGGCAATCCTGCTCACTCTACAACAGAAGTAAAGTATTGCATA
This sequence comes from Macrostomum cliftonense, assembly GCA_950096795.1. Taxonomy (NCBI): domain Eukaryota; kingdom Metazoa; phylum Platyhelminthes; family Macrostomidae; genus Macrostomum; species Macrostomum cliftonense. The sequence goes on along the minus strand of CATNEM010000301.1, from coordinate 1,148,075 downwards.
GAAAATATGCAACTGGTTTAAAGCAATATGAAGAAAAAGGCTTACCGGATGCAATGATTCGTGTACATCTTGGACAAACCGGCCTTCTCGCTCAGGTTTCGCATGAAACGCAGAAAGTAGTTCTCCCCGCGATTCTGCTTTGTTGAGAACATAGGCTGTCCATTGGAATCCGTGTTGGATAGTGGACGCGGGAACAGATGGTTGTCCTTGGTTGTTGGAGGTAGCAGTTGTAGATATCTCCTCACTTTGGCCGTGTCGTAGATCCGAGCTTGTTTGTTGTCCGGTCTAGCCTTCGCCTTCACAGGATCGGCTGACTTGTTCTTCGTTGGCAGAGCAGGAAGACAGTAGTACTCCTTGCCGTCAGAATCCGTGTGCAATTCAAGCGAGTCCCTCCGTCTCAGGAACTTCAGATGCTCCTGGCCACGCTCTCCAAAGGAGTAAAGAACATAGAACAGAAATTTAGCCTGCTCGATTTCAGCCGTAGTCCCTTCAAAGTAGCACCGCAATTTCTGCATGTCGCCTTCTTCAATTGGTTCATACTGCCTGGTGCAGCCACCATCTCGATGGAAATCACGAACCTTGACACGCAGCATCTCGTTGCAGGACTTGAATTCCTCACCACCGATTATATCAACAGGCAGCTTCAGAACCATGCGTAGGAAACGCTGAATTCCAGCCCGGATACAGATGAGAGAGGCCGGCGAGTAGAACGAGCCATCCTGTTTCTTCAGCTTGTAGTAGAAGTACCGAAGATATTGGTTCAATGTAGGATTGTTGACATCCGGAATGTTGCGCAGATTCTCCCTTTCCAGGAACTCTCGAAAACGTTGGCCATGCTGGTACATCTGCTTCCGAGTGTCCTCAGGCAGACTCTCGATCTCGATTCTGTCCATCTCGGAAACGTCTATCTTTTCATCTCCATCGATCATTGGCAGCCCAGTATCAGCTGGACCATTTTGGATATACTTCAGGAACGCATCGAAATCTTCGTCGTGCCGATCAACGGCAGAGGATTCCGAGATGAAGTTCAGTTCATCCTGCGTGATGTTGCCGAGGTCCTCACACGGGAGGTTACCCCAATTAATATAATGTATTATCGGGTCGCTCATGATGGACAGAATACTCTTGAATCAGCAGGTTTGGAATGACTACTTACTGCCTGGGAATCCCACACACAAACCCCTTCACCCCCACTGAGAGTTTTGCCATAGACATTTAAACCCTCCATTCAATCAATAGGATTGTCATTGCCATGAACTCTCCACGCCTTTTGGCTTTCGTGCCATAGACGTTTGTGCCTCCTCCTTCTGGACCACTTCGATTCGTGCCATAGATATTTCATGCAATGAAGTTAACTGGAATAGAGAACTCCAGGCAACGGCCAGATATCCACTCGCGGCTAGCGCCGCTCGTGGCTTTGGCCGTTGCCTGGAGTTCTCTATTCCAGTTAACCCCCCATTGTCATATGGTCTAGCCAACAAGAGAGACGAAATAATGATGATTTAATATAGAGAAAACAAAATTTGCGTGCGGTAATGCGATTGTCACCCTAGTTGAAATAAGCGTGCGTGACAATCGCATTGCTGCACGCTAATTTCGTTTTGTCTATATTAAATCATCATTATTTCGTCTCTCTTGTTGGCTAGACCATATGACAATGTGATAGAAGCACGGCTTGCAAGTGCACTATCTCTCCATTGCTTCAGGCTTGTATTTCAGCTGTGCTAAAGGGCCATAGAACAATGCGCTTGTTTAGTAACACACTCTATCTACCATTGCTTTCATTGTTCCGTGACTGCCCTTTTAATTAGCTCGCAGTTGCAGGCTAACGTCAGTTTTATAAAATACATTAAAAACTTATAAATTGTGTAAGCTTTTAGTTGTTGATGTGTCAGCGATTTTTTGCTCCAGACTTCCTGAATTTACCATTTCTCGACTTACCGAAAGGCTATTTTCATAGCAACCAGGTTATCGATTTCTCGGATCGAAAAAAGTACAATTATCCGAGAGAAGTATGTTAATTTGCGCTTCTAATCTGTACTTTAATAATTACCTAAATATACGTACTTTAACTCTTGTTACGAAATCAAACAAAATCAAACAAATAAATGTAGGTCGGACTGTTTTTTTCGCATTTCACTGTGGGTACTCTGGTCGCTTTAAGAGAAAAAAGGTGCCATTAAGTACTCTTAGGGACAGTTCTGCACTGATACTAGATTGTGAAGTCTGCCGCACAGAAAAAATAAGTTACCCCTTAGGGAACATAGTATGATAAGAAAATACGAGTATATCGAGATTCTGTTACAACTTAGATTATAATCAACTCCATAAATTGGTTGCCCAACTACAATAACTTTTAAATTGACTTCCATGGTCGCAATCATTTAAAGTTCTAATCGCGGTAGTGTGTATTGATGCTAAATTTCCTTTAAAATCGAGTTTCTCTTCAAATCAGCCACGCACGAAGAAGTCGCCGTTGCTGAGGGCGGCCGGCACCACCGCGTACTCCAGCAGGTGGCACAGGCGCTGCTGCCGGTTGAAGATCACCGCCTGGCAGCCGCGGCCTTCAAGAACGCAGCGGAAGCCGCACTCGGAGCGATCAGGAGTCGCAATGGTCGAGACAGCCACAGCGATCGAGTTGTTCAATGCGACGAAACTGCGGTCTCCAAGGATAAGCAGGTTGTCTGAAAAAACGATTAAAAACTGCTGCTAAAAACATATCGCGATTTTTTAGATCGGGAAAGAAACTCACTGTTGTCGTAGCTCAGCTGGAACACTCAGTTTCTGTTCTCGCCGCCGCAGTTCTGGCTCGGGTTTCCAGAGCAGGACCAACTGCAATTGGAGCCCGGGGCCGCGCCATGCAACCCGTAGGAGTTGCCGCATTTGCACCAGTTCGCGGCCTGCAACCCCATGTAGCGGAAGCCGCCCAGAGCGCAGATGGTTGAGCACAGCTCCTGACTCATGTGAGCTCTGCTCATGATATCGCCATAATTTCCGTAGTTGGTTTGGGTGACATTTCGGTCACCGATACGATTAAAGCCAAGGTACTTCAGGCCGACCAAGTCTCCCACAGAAGCAGATCGATGAAGCAGCCGAGGTCGGAGAGCTGCAGCTGGCGGCAGAGAGCACCCGAGATCAGGCAGCAGCCGAGAGCCAGCGCGAAAAAGGTTCTGGAGAGATCCTTCATGACCAATTAAGCGTATGTTTCTCGGTGGAATTACTGACTTTTAGTGCTTGAAAGTTGTGAACAAGCCTTCTTGCAATCGAAAGTCAAATCAATGTACCCCTTTATATTGCCTGCAGTTTTTTGAGCGGATACGTCTACTCGGACCAGTATCGATGCCGATTGGTTCTCTATCGGGCTGTGGATTGGGATGGGCTGCTGAGAGGAATTTATCTCTACATCTGAGCTTATTTTTAGTTTTTTGAATCAACTGTGCCTGCCAACTGTAAGCAACCCAAGGAATACTCAAGTTTTTTTAAGTAGTCCTTGAACCCACCTCAGGGTATGATAACCCATTGCTAGCTAATGTCCTGATCCTGTTTTTTATTGATAATTAAACGAATATTTACTTCCATAACGCAGCCTAACAGTGAAAAACTGTCTACACTATTTTAGAAATCCAAACTCAACCACTTTCGACCAGCCTTAACTATATTAAACAGTGTACGAAAAAACCGCTATAAAATTCTCCTTTCACTTTAGCCGGTGAAACATCCAGCTCATTTGAACAGGGTCCAAGTTCAACATAAACGACAAATTATATCAGATATCTGACATTGCAGCATTTGCAAACACCAAATCCACCTTCTGTTGACTTGGCTAATGGATCTGCAACAAACAATGCTCCGGGGATTTTGTTAGCTTTTATAAGGCAAGATCATAAGCAACCAGAGCGTTTGCAGAGCCTTCCAGCTCGTATTTAACTGCTTCCAGTTTCGGCCTTAGCTACTTTATTCACTCTGAACCTTGCACATGAGCTTACAAAATTCGCATTAAAACCCGTGTTGTCCTACTTTAGGCTCTGCACACAAGCCATGCAACAAAATTGATTGACATCGACCGTTAAAAAGATGCATCAACATGTCAAGAGTTTCCGCGTAGGTTCTAAGAGGGCTCCTTGGTTACACGTTGCCCCGTTTCGTTTACACTGAGTAGAGTTTTTACCTATATTCTACACAGCGTATTCTGCTCCCGATAATGACAAGCGCTTGTCTTGAATGGCTTTGACTTCTTGTTCAACCAAGCAATGGGTGTTTACTTACCTAGCCATTTCATCCTTATAGATTCTGGCCATTGAGGTCATGTTAGCATACATTGAGTGTTCTCGTAGGTACAGCAACATGTCCTGTTTAATGAGCCCAGCTGGTTACTTTCTCGTAGCTTCATGATGAGCATGTCAATACGCTCGTACTGAAGAAAAAATGGTTAACCTTTCTACATCTCTCCTGACCCCAATTTTCGACAATTTTCTAACAACAATTCTAATAAAGTGTCACATTCCCGGCTGTAAAACCATGTTTTCCATTCTGGTAGGGGAACTAGTAAAATAAAAATTAAAGCATCAATTATCGTCACAAGGCAGTTAAAAGTACAGGAAAGCACAATTCAATAAGTGCACGATAAAAATGTTTGCAGAGGCAAAGAGTAGCGAGAAATTTTCAAGTACGAGTTGCTTAATCCGATCTTGCAGAGTCTGAAGGATGTTAGGCGGCGTTAAGAATGAGATGCTGTGAAGAGTCTTCTCGTCAAAGTTACGGTGAGTAGGTGGGTGGGTCTAGGCATCTTATTCGGTAGAGTAACAAGTGCTACGACCAGTGGCACCAAAACTTGCAATGACGGTCACTTAGAATTTGCAAAAAACTGCCACCATGGAATAAAAAATGAACGGTGATTTTGCATTGTTGCATATTCGCTATAAATCTTCAACAGCTTAAAAACACACAGACAGACACATGCCGCATAAGCTAGTTAACAGTTCTGGAACAGGAAGTTTAGTTGAAGAGTAATTCAGTATTTTATTTTTAAGAAAAAATTAGCAAAGCACAGAAAAATACCCTGCTGAATCGATAGCCTCTGAGGGTAAAAATCCAAAACTCCAAGCTGACTACTCGCGCGTGAGTAGCAGTCTAAGCCAAAACCAGTAATTACGCAATTATCCACAACTGTACGGCACGCAGCAGTTAATTTTATTATTATTAAACTGATGTAAAACGGACAGAACCAATGGTGCCGAACACTCGAAATTAGAACTACATTATAAGAGATAGTCTACTGCAAGTAGAAAGTTAGTGCAAAGTGCTACAAACTTGCAGTAGAGACTCAGAAATCGCGCTACACAAAAGCGCACAGCATAAGTAGGAATTGAGTGTCAACGCTCTTTGCTGTACATTCGATTACAAAGCGACTGTACTTTAAAATCAGCCACGCACGAAGAAGTCGCCGTTGCTGAGGGCGGCCGGCGCCACGGCGTACTCCAGCAGGTGGCACAGGCGCTGCTGCTGATCGAAGATCACCGCCTGGCAGCCGCGGCCTTCAAGAACGCAGCGGAAGCCGCACTCAGCGCGATCGGGAGCTGCAATGGTCGAGACGGCCACAGCACTTGAATTGTTCATGGCGACGAAATTGCGGTCTCCAAGGAGAAGCAGGTTGCCTGGAAAGGAATACGTGCTGTCGTTAAAAGTGTGAACTGCGATTTCTATGGTTTGAGAAAGAAACTCACTGGTTCCGTAGCTCAGTTGGAGCACTCGGTTCTTAAATGGGCCGCCGCTTGACTTAGCTTAGCTGCAGGGGGCATCCGGCCGGGCCGGATACAGCGACTGGGCGGTGGCCGTCCATTGCGCTAACTCCTGGCGACCACGGGCAGCTAGCGCTGCGGTGTCGTGCAGGGGGATCCGGTGGCGCCGGGTCCTGCAGCGTGGTCCTCCTCCGGTAGGTCCTGGAGGTGGATGTTTGCTCGCCCGGTATCCCGAAGGTAACGGACGAGCTGGCAGATATTCTCGGGCCTGCAAACGTCGGAGAGGTCCGGTTTTGGTCCGAGATACTTAAGCCTGTCCTGGGTAAAGACGGGGCAGTCACGAATGAAATGCGCCGCGCTTTCTGCGCCAGAAAGGCAGAAGGGGCACTCCTCACTGTAGATTTTACCCTGCAGGTAGCGGTGCCTAGCAAAACAGCCATAGAGAGAGGACCATGGTGACAGCCCTGATGTCCCTGCGGTTGAGGCTAAGCAGGGACTTACGAAGGGCAGGCGAAGGGCAGGGAACGGCCTCGCGAGACTGACGACAATCGGGCGTTCTCGTCCATCTGTCCTTGTGGAGAGAGGTCACCCACTGGTTGATCCTAGCGGTGACGACAGCAGTAGGGGTGGGAGCCGCGGGCATGGGGCCGAAAAGCGACCCGGAAGAGCCGGCCTTAGCAAGGCTGTCGGCCAGCTCGTTGCCGGGGTGCCCGGAGTGCCCGGGGATCCACCTTAGGGACACCTTGTTAGATGCACCTAAGCAGTTAAGATGCGAGATGCAGTCGAGGACTGTCCGCGAGCAGGTAGAGGTGCGACCGAGGGCGTGGATCGCCGCTTGGCTGTCTGAGTGGAAGGTGATGTTCTTCCCCCAGATTTGCGAGCTCAGGAGCTCCGCGGCACAGGAGCTGATAGCAAGAACTTCGTTCTGAAAGACGGTAGAGCCCGTGCCGGTGAACTGGGAGTAGGTAGCCGCGGTACTCCCTCCAGACACGAAGCAGTAGCCGAAACCAGAGGCAGAATTGATTTGAGAGCCGTCAGTGAAGCAGTGGATATCACGGGAGTTACCGTCATTGCGCGCTTCCTGACGGGGGGGGGATGCTGGTAAGGAACCTGGGCTGTGGGCAGAGCGTCGATGGAATACCATCGGAAAGGACCGAGAGGCCTCCCGCAGCGTCGAGGTCACGCAGGCTGAGGTCGCCGTGCGGTCTGAGGTTCCGTTTCCTGAAGGCGAACTGCTTCTGGATGGTCACGCCCGCGTCAAGCAGGCGGCGGGCAGTTTTGGCCGCTTCTCCTCTGATGAAGAGATCCAGAGGAGGAAGCCCCAGGAAGGAGTTCAGGCCAGCAAAGGGGGTGGAGAGCGTCGCGCTCGTGATCGCCCGACAAGCGCGGCCCTGCACTTTGGTAAGAGCCTCCAGAACCCCTTTGGTCTCCAGGGCACTGTTCCAAATGAAGCCGGCGAAGGAAATGGCCGGTCTAACAATGGCAGTGTAAATCCACCAGAGGCGGCGGGGGGTAAGGCCCCAGGTGGCGCCGAATGCACGGCGAAGCTGCGCAAGCGTCGCAAGGGCCTTGCGAGTTTTGCTAGTGACGTGAGGGGTCCAACTCAACTTGTGATCGAGGGTAACGCCCAGACATCTAATTTGCTTCTCCATGGCGATAGGCTTGCAATAGAGGACGAGGGGTTCAATCCTCCAGTTACGCCGACTGGTGAACATGATAGCAACGGTCTTGGATTCAGAGAATTTCAAACCGCAACTACCAGCCCACATTTCAGCGCGGCGGATGAAGGCTTGCATAAGGTCCCGAAGAACATCAGGTGACGGGCCAGCCACAATAGCTGTGACATCGTCAGCATAGCCAGTCTTGTGCACCGGGTCTGGACCAGAGCTGCAGAGCAACTCATCCATGACCAGGTTCCAGAGGACCGGGCTAAGGACTCCACCTTGCGGCCCACCTTTCTGGACATCAATAGTGCGCGAATGCCCGAGGAGGTGCGAGGTGACAGTCCGGTTGGAGATCATATACATGATCCAACGGGTAAGGTGCTCGTGCGTCGCCCGGGATTCCAGGGCGCGCTGAAAGGCATTGAAAAGCACATTGTTAAAAGCACCATCAATGTCGAGGAAGAGGGAGAGCGCGTAACCGGTGCCCAGAACGGCTCTTTCCAACCTGTCGACAATGGCATGCAGCGCACTTTCGATGGAGCGGCCAGAACGAAAGGCGTGCTGATTAGAGGAGAGCTGGGAGTTCCGCAGCTCAACAGAAAGTAGGCGCCAGAGGACCAGTCTTTCAAGCAGCTTGAGGAAAAAAGAGGTCAAGCTGATGGGCCGGAACGAATTGGCAGAGTGGTAGTCTGCCTTCCCAGGTTTGGGAAGGAAGACGACAGTGGCCTGCTGCCAGGCGGACGGGACATACCCGAGGGTGATGCACGCCTTGAGCAGCTTGCAAAGGAGGCCAAGGAACCTGTCATTCTTCACTGCTTCCCGAAGGAACACAGGGTAAATGTTGTCAGGCCCTGGCGACTTGAAGGGGGCAAAGGAACTAACAGCGCGCGTTGTTTTCTCTTTGGTGATGACATTCGCAGCAAGGACAAAACCACCCGGGGAGTGGTCGTGCGGACCAAGCTGCGGGGGAGCCCGGGGGAAAGAGTTGGTAAGCATGAGCTCCAACGATTCACCCGGGTTCTCAGCAAGCCGGCCATCCGCATGTTCTGACTGGGCCGCCGCAGTTCTGACTTAAATTTCCCGGGCAGGTCCAAGCGCACTCGTGGTTCGGAGCCGCACCATGCAGCCCGTAGGAGTTGCCGCAGTTGTACCAGTTCCTGGCCTGCAGCCCCATGTAGCGGAAGCCACCCAGAGCGCAGGTACTGGCACACAGCTCCTGAGTCATGTGAGCCGTGGTGATGACATCGCCGATTTTAGTGGCGCTGTTGTACTGGGTGACGCTCTTGCCACCGATCCTAGTGAAGCCGACGTACTTAAGACCCGTGAAGTCTCTCGCAAATTCAGAATCAATGAAGCAGCCGAGGTCGGAGAGCTGCAGCTGGCGGCAGAGCGCCGGAGAGAAGGCAGCAGCTCAGAGCCAGCGCATAGAAGATTCTGCAAAGACGCCTAGTGTTCATTCGATATTCCTCTGTGTGCAAAAATGAGCCGCTCTTATCGATTTATCAGAACGAAAGTTTCTTGTTGTCGAGAACCAAATAAATAGCTTCTTCAAGCACTGAATATTTGCTTGTAGCAGACACTTCTTCTACCTTTTTATGTGCTCATGGTCCCCATTGGCTCTGTCCAACAGACTAATGAGTAGCCACCCATTGATGAAGAAAATTAGTGCCTGCTGTATCTGTAAGTGCTTTTAATGCGCAATAAGTTAATTATCTTTAGCTAGATACAGTAGCTCGTAATTATGATCTAAATCATTAATATAAAGGTGTTGGGTTTTAATTTTTTTCGGCTTAACGTCGTGGTGCCACATTCTATAATTAGAATAAAGTCTGCGAAGTGAACACCAAAACATACAGTCGCAAGCAAGAATTTGGCCTTGTCAGATTTTACAGCACATCGTACGAGTCCAAAATGTAACCGAGTGGAGTTGTAGAAGTACAAGTGGAGGTGTAGCCTAGTGCCTAGGGGCGTCTGCCTTATGAGCGTAAGGTCGTAGGTTCGAGCCCTGATTTGTGCAATTAAGCCTTTCAAAAAGGCACTTAATCCTGGATTGCTTCAGCCCAATCAGCCGAGATGGGATATCAGTTTCCAATCCGAAGCTGAACTCCCAATTCCCGGGAGTAACATAACTGCCGGCGACACCGAGGGACCTCCCTAAGCGAGGCTAACCATTTATCCATGACCGCGCGTCAATACCATCTGGGACCTCCCAGCAGCCAAATCAAGTAAACCATTAATTAATACAGCAACCAAGTGACCGGTGTTCAGTAGGAGCCAAAATTCCTACTAGAAATTAAACAAGACAGTAAAACAAACACGCGTTTTCAATTTTGAATTTAGAATATTTGTTAAAACAGTGTCAGTATCGTGCAAGGCGTGAAGGAAATGAATAGCTAAAAAGACACGAACAGCCCCCGAAGGACTGCTGGACAAATAGAGAGCGGACTGCCCTTAATTAACAGCGGAAGAAAATAGCTGAGACAGAGAAACTACTGAAAAAGACAGAAAATGAGAAAAGCCGCTACGCAGAATGGTACTAATGTATTGATTATAGCACACTAATACAGCTGGCTAATTGGAAGCGAGATATCTTTATAATATAGTAATGTTTAGTAGCTATTACCAAAGAGTTCAGCGATTAGGTTGTTTCTTTAAATTGAATCAGACAGTGCTAAATTACACACCAATGCTCTACTGATAGTAGTTAGAGTGGGCATAAATAGGCTAAAATTTATCAAACTAGTAAATTGGTGAATTTAACTTAGAGCACACAATAATGCATGGTGTAGCCAATCACACATCACACTAAAATCTAGGAGGTCAACAGGGACTTGTTCTGGAATCTAGGAGGTCAACAGGGACTTGTTCTGGAATCTAGGAGGTCAACAGGGACTTGTTCTGGAATCTAGGAGGTCAACAGGGACTTGTTCTGGAATCTAGGAGGTCAACAGGGACTTGTTCTGGAATCTAGGAGGTCAACAGGGACTTGTTCTGGAATCTAGGAGGTCAACAGGGACTTGTTCTGGAATCTAGGAGGTCAACAGGGACTTGTTCTGGAATCTAGGAGGTCAACAGGGACTTGTTCTGGAATCTAGGAGGTCAACAGGGACTTGTTCTGGAATCTAGGAGGTCAACAGGGACTTGTTCTGGAATCTAGGAGGTCAACAGGGACTTGTTCTGGAATCTAGGAGGTCAACAGGGACTTGTTCTGGAATCTAGGAGGTCAACAGGGACTTGTTCTGGAATCTAGGAGGTCAACAGGGACTTGTTCTGGAATCTAGGAGGTCAACAGGGACTTGTTCTGGAATCTAGGAGGTCAACAGGGACTTGTTCTGGGATCTAGGAGGTCAACATAGACGCGCTTTGGGATCTGGGAGGTCAACAGGGACTTTTTGGGATCTGGCAGGTCAATAGGGACTTTTTGGGATCTGGGAGGTCACAAAGACTTGCTAGAGGCTATAGGTTAACCATTATTATCGGTGCCGCACAAAGACTTACAAAGACGTTTCTATTAAGTAATGTCAACAACAAAAAAACTGAGGCCAGTGAATAAAAACAGCTAAAAACCTCTCACAGGATTAAAACACAGCTATTATAAATGATTCCACTCGCAGACACGTGCCACAATAGCTAATCAACAGTTAGGAACTGACAATTTAGCTGAAGAATAAATTTAGCTTCTCAATTTTGAGAAAAAATAACGATAAAAGCGCAGAGAAAACACACCAGCTGATAGCCAGACATAATAAAAGTTAAAAACCCGAAACGCCAAGCTGACTACTCGCGTCAGTAGCAGACTGAGGTAAAAACCATAAAATGATAAAATATAAAAAATTCAAGAATTTCACGTTGATTAATTAGCAGTTCAAGATTAACAAACGAAGACAGCTACCGGCCTATTAAATGATTAGGAAAGAAAGAAGTGAGGCGACACACAAAGTTAGCTAGAGTGTCAAAATTAGGATTGCTATATTCGCACGTGCACACACACATATATACACAAAAAACAAATTGCGCCTAATGGATAGCTACATACAAGATCAAAGAAAAGCAAGTTTTGTATTAGCTAATTAATACTTAATACGCCACACAACAGAACACCAAGCAGCAATTAACTACTCAAAATCATAGGGAGCTATGCGTTTATAGGACGAATTTAACACCAAAAACACCGTTGGCCAACCAAATAAAGTGCACAGACGAAAAAGCTAAAGTACTTCCGCCAGTTCTGTGATGGAGAGTATACGCTGCAGGGAGAGCTGGGGCACAACACACTGCGCAGGCTCACTGCCTTGCGGTTAGGGAAAGCACAATTAAAAGGAAATTGACGGAGACTGGCAGAGAGTGGGCCAGGCGCCAGAGCATCCCAAACTGAGGATCTGTGAGGATTAGCGGAGGATCTGTGAGGATTAGCGGTCTCAAACTGGGGATCTGTGAGGATTAGCGACCTCAAACTGGGGATCTGTGAGGATTAGCGACCTCAAACTGGGGATCTGTGAGGATTAGCGGTCTCAAACTGGGGATCTGTGAGGATTTGCGGAGGATCTGTGAGGATTAGCGGTCTCAAACTGGGGATCTGTGAGGATTAGCAATCTGAGGAACTTTGGGATAACGACTCAAACCGACCACTGGGAAAATTGAGGATCTGTGACGGGCGGAGGAGCAGGCAAATATACTGTCACTCTCTGTCCATCTCCGCCGCTAAACAAATCAGCCAATAAGAAAGAGCTAATAACGTGGTTAAAAACGATGCTAACCATCGATAAAAACAGAGGGACAGAGAGTTAAAAAAGGCTTTAAACGCCCGCTAAATTAACAGCCAACACGCGATTAATATTCGGACTGAATAAAACAAAACCGAAACGAAAAATAACCAGCCAGTCTTTCGAGCTGATCCTAGCGCCTGGCAGGCTGGAACTGCTGCTGCTGCTGCTGCTGCTGCTGCTGTTGCTGATGGTAAAGAAGATTTCTCAGGGCGGCAGCTTGCGCCTGTTGCTGCTGTACGGCGTAGATAGGCTGCTGCTGCTGCTGCTGCTGCGGGGGCTGCTGCAGGTTCACCATCAGCTTGTCCAGCATGCAGTTCAGATCGGCGGTTGACGCCCTGTGCTGCTGCTGGGCCTGCTGTTGCTGAGTCGGCTGCTGCTGCTGCTGCTGTTGCCATAGCAACTGCAGGTGATAGCTGTGCGCCTCGGCCACGTGACGGCCGAGGTCGCGGCGATGCCGACTGGCTGCCGGACAGCCGGCGCTGGCGAACGGGCAGAGCACCAGGGTGAGCGGGCAGGCGCGGTCAACGTGCTCGTGCAGGCGCTGGTGGCCGGCCAGCACGCGGCCGCAGCGCTGCGGACACGGCATTGGGAAATTTGAGCAGCCGAACAGGTAGTGAAAGTTCAGCTGCCGGTAGGGCACGCTGGCCGAGCAGAACACGCAGGCCACCTGGCGATCGCGGCAGGCGGCTCGGTGAGCAGCCAGGTCGCAGCGGCGGATTCGGCACTATGGGAGGGCAAAAGAGGCGATGATAAGTTACACAAGTGGGGGTAAAATCAATTCTTAACTGAGGTGGGTAAGAAAAATGTACATTGTGACGGTTGAGACCGTGTACATCAGGACGAGTGAGAGTTTAGATTGGGACGGGTGAGAAACGGTGCACATTGGGACGGGTGGGAGACTGTGTACATTGGGACGGGTCAGAGAATGAGTACATTAGGACGAGTGAGAGACAGTGTACATTGGGACGAGTGAGACAGTTTAGATTGGGAGGGTTGAGAGACTGTGTACATTGGGAGGGGTGAGAGAATGTGTACATTGGGACGAGTGAGAGACAATGTTAGATTGGGAGGGGTGAGAGACGGTTTAGATTGTGAGGGGTGAGAGACAATGTACATTGGGACGGGTGAGAGACAATGTACATTGGGACGGGTGAGAGACAATGTACATTGGGACGGGTGAGAGACAATGTACATTGGGACGGGTGAGAGACAGTGTACATTGGGACGGGTGAGAGACAATGTACATTGGGACGGGTGAGAGACAATGTACATTGGGACGGGTGAGAGACAATGTACATTGGGACGGGTGAGAGACAATGTACATTGGGACGGGTGAGAGACAATGTACATTGGGACGGGTGAGAGACAGTGTACATTGGGAGGGGTGAGAGACAGTGCACATCGGGATGGGTAAGTGAAAAGGCACATAGGGATAGTGAGAGAGTGAAATATTGGGCAAAAAAATAGAGATGAACGATATCAGCAGGCGACGCTCACCTGACACTGCTCGGGACAGAGCTCCTCCACAAACTGGCAGGCGCTGGCCAGGTGCGTCTTCAACCCTCCGAGCTCCATGGTCGCCTCACAGCCAGCTCTGGGACAGCGCACCGTCAGCTGTTGGACTTCGCGTTCCGTAGCCAAATCGTTAAACACGCCGGCCGTGAGACCACCGCGGCCGATAGCTGACGGGCCGACATCAAGAATCGGCGAACGGCAGAGCGGGCAAGCGCGCCTGGTGCTGGCGGAGGTCGGACTGGGCACTGCGGCGGCAGCTGCGGCGGCGGCAGCAGCAGCTGCGGCAGCGGCCGAGGCCGGCAGGGGCTGTTGGAAATGCTGGTGGTGATAGTGATGATGCGGATGTTGGTGCTGGTGCTGGTAATGATGGTGATGGTGCAGCTGTGGCACACCCGGCGCCGCCGTCGGGCTGGCGTTGACGGCTGCGGCGGCCGCGGCAGAGAAGAAGCAGCCCCGACAGAAGCGGTGACCGCAGCACGTCTGCAGTGGCGACTTCAGATGGCCCAGACAGATGGGGCACTTCAGCCTGTCCGGCACGGGGCTGACAAAGTCCGGCTCGTCCGGCTCGAAGGGATCGCCAGAGCCGACTGGCGGAGCAACTGAGGTCACCGAGTTCAGCTGCGGGCGAGAATGCAGGGGTTGCAGTTGATGAGAAAGCTAATGACGCAATCGCTAAACTAATGACGCAACCTGCTGATGCAATCGCTAAACTAATGACGCAACCTGCTGACGCAATCGCTAAACTAATGACGCAACCTGCTGACGCAATCGCTAAACTCATGACACAACCTGCTGACGCAATCGCTAAACTAAAGAATGAGACAGTTTGCTGACAAAAAATTGTCAGACAAAATTTTCTAGCTAAAACACAAGCTACTAATAGACTTACTCAAGAAATCAAAAACTTATTACACAAAGCTATTCACGAATAAAAAAACACAGCTTGATGAAGCCTTTATAAACATTGATGTTTACTGTCTGTAGTATTTAACACTAATACCAATAAAAATGCGATAGGGAGCTAAATAAAGCACATTATTAACTAATACAGTATAAGAAACCACAGGTGTAATAAACAAATTTTTCGGAATAATTCATTAACGACAGATTATACCATAAAACTAGGGATGAATGAGCAAGTGCGCAGAGAATTAGTAGTACTTTAAGCACTTTTTAAATTGCAAGGAACTGCAAGAACTGCAGGAAACTGGCAAAACTAAGGCTTGTTTGAATGCTGAACTTCAAAAAATACATGACTCGTTTGCACACGGCACGCTGGGATAATGGGCTCTGGTAGCTAGTAAATGCGATGTGATATGCCCGAACGGCAGCTATTTTTGAAACGGGTGACTAATTAAGGCCTGCCTGATGGCGAAAATGGCATTGTGGGACAGGCTCCTATCTGATGATACTTCATGAACCTGATAGACTTCGGATAGAGTCTATCAATCAATTCAACTATCTATCTATCTACCTATCTATCTATGACTGGTTTGCGCGGCAGAGCTAACCGGCGTTTGTGCACACTGCCTAACCCCTGCCCTTGTGCGTGCGTGCTTGGCCTCTTTGGCTTACCCCCGCCCCCCGCCTTGGCCGGAGGGGTGGCGGAGTGTTTTTATACCTGGCTGCGTCGCTGGCTTGGCCTCGCTGCCTTGCTCAATTTTTATAACTGCAGTACTTTTATCCCCGCGGTTCTGCTTTGCACTTCCTTGATCTCCATCGTTTTTTTAATTGTTTCGTATAAATACACCTAGACTTGCGGGGGAGGCTGTCTTGGCCTACCCCTTGCGGCTTGGCCCCCTTTTCGCTCCACTTGGCTGCCTCTGCTCTTTGTGTTGCTTCGCGTTGCTTTAGGCAGTGGGGACTAATCTATCTATCTATCTATCTATCTATCTATCTACCTATCTATATATCTATCTATCTATCAATCTATCAATCTATCTGTCTATCTATCTATCTATCTATCTATCTATCTATCTATCTATCTATCTATCTATCTATCTATCAATCTATCTATCTATCTATCTACCTATCTACCTATCTATCTACCTATCTACCTATCTATCTATCTATCTATCTACCTATCTATCTATCTATCTATCTACCTATCTATCTATCTACCTATCTATCTATCTACCTATCTATCTATCTATCTATCTATCTATCTATCTATCTATCTATCTATCTATCTATCTATCTACCTACCTATCTATCTATCTATCTATCTACCTACCTACCTACCTATTTATCTATCTATCTATCTACAGCCCTAATAGCGAAGTGATATATTTACTTTTGAAAAGTTACACTATAAATTCTAAATCAAAATGAAAAGCACTAGTCTCACATTCAAAAGCATTCCTGTTAAAAATTTCCCTCCCATCCATTCAGAATCAATTTTTAGCAAAACGGCAAAGACTGCCAGCTCAAAGGGAAAACAGCAAGGAAGAAAAGTGGCATTAGGAGCCGCCAGAAAATCTGATCCCGGATGCGACATTATCGGTGCGGCGGCCGTCGTTGAATAGTCAGCCGGCCAGTCCGTCGGGCTGTGGCGGCGCCTCGCAGCGGCAGCTGCTGCTGCTGAAGCTGCGGATGCCCTCGGGCGGCGATGGCGCCGCGGGTGGTGATGATGTTGGGTCGGGCCGGCGCCTGCTGTTGGTGGCCCCAGCCGCGGCGAATCACCGGCAGAGGCTGCGACACAGATGACGAGGTCGCAGTGGCAGCAGCCGGAGTGACGGCGGACGTCGAGGCGGAATCGGCGCCTGCCGACTCTGTCGACCAGACGATCGGTTCGATGCGGGGCCTTTGGGGCGGCGTCGGCGGCGGCGCGGGAGCAGACGGAGCTGGCGACGTCGACGTGGTCGGAGTGTCGGACGCTGAAGAAACGATGACTTCTTCGGTGGGCGCGGGCTCTTCCTCTCCTGCATCCGCCTGTCGCTCTTGTTGCTGCTGCTGCTGCTGCTCTTGGTCATTTGGCCCGCCTTCTACAACTTCAACAGGTCCACCGTCGTCGCCTTGGCCGCCGCCGTCATCATCAGCGCACTCGGAGTCGTCCAGCGCGATCACCTCCGGCGGCTGGGCTTCGGCAGCAGATTCGTCCCCGGTGTCAATCAGCTCGATAACGTCCGCGCCTTCCATTGAATCGCCTCGAGATGCTTCCTGAGAGTGGTCCCCCTGATCGGCCTCATCCTCAGCCTCCTGGCCAGCTTCCGGTTCCAGGTCATCGTTGCCGACGGCTTCTTCATCGCCAGCAGCCTCTTCCTGGGAGACCGCCGCTTCCACAAAATCGTTGGAATTCGACGTGGCTTCTTGCGGCTCAGAAGCGACTGGCTCTTCAGCTTCCTCCTCGTCCTCCTCCTGCGTCTGCTGCTGTTCGTCTGGCTGAACAGGTAATTCAGCATCGAAGTCTTCTTGCACATCCTCGACTAGCTGCAGCTCATCTTGAGAGGCGACATCTTCAGCTGCTTCTTCAGCAGTGGCGGTAACAGGCTCGTCTTCTTGATCCTCCTCGATTTCGGTTTCGGTTTCCGCTACCGTTTCGGTTTCAGTTTCGGTAGCTTGACGCGGTCGCTTTGACCTAGTGGACTCTTCATCGCCAGCAGCTTCGAGGCTCATCACAGTAGGCGATTGGCGGCGCTTCAGACTGGGCTGCTGCTGCTGCTGCTGCGGCTCCTCTCGCTGCTGCTCCTGCTGCTGAATGAGGGCCTCCAATTCGGCGGCTCGAGCTTTTAAGGCGGCGTTGTCCGACACCAGTTTCTTAGAATGATTCTCGATGGCTGCCGTGCGCATTCGAGCCTCGGCGGACTCGTCTTTGAGTCGATCGATCTCGGTTTGGGACTCGGAGCGAGCGGATTCGAGGGCGGCCTCGAGCTCAGACACCTGCAAAGCGACGAGTCTAATTACAGATTTCGATTTGATTTAGAAAGAGGCCCGAAAATCCCACTGGAATACAGATATCCCATCGGCACCACTCCTTTTAAATCCAACCCAAATACAGATATCCCATCGGGACCACTCCTTTGAAATCCCACTCCAATATAGATATCTCATCGGCGCCACTCCTTTGAAATCCCACGTTAATACGGATATCCCATCGGCACCACCACTTTGAAATCCCACTCCAATATAGATATCCCATCGGCACCACCACTTTGAAATCCCACTCCAATATAGATATCCCATCGGCACCACAACTTTGAAATCCCACTCCAATATAGATATCCCATCGGCACCACTCCTTTGAAATCCCACTTTAATATAGATATCCCATCGGCACAACTCCTCTGAACTCCCACTCTAATATAGATATCCCATCGGCAGCAGTCCTTTGAAATCCCACTCCACTATTCCAACGCTCGAATCAAGAAAAAGCATGTCAAAACTCGCCTTCTCCTTGAGACTGACGAGCTCAGTCTCGCCACCGTCCCGGCCGGACCGCAGCTCGACAGCCTCCTGCTTGTACTTCCTGGCCACCTCCTGCACCCGCTTGTACCGCTCGCGCTGCTCTTCCAGGGTGCGCGCCAGTCTGTCGCGGTCGGCGGCCAGCTCCTCGAGCTCCTTGACTTTCTGCGCCAGGACCTGGTCGATGTCGTCGCGCTCGCTGGTCACGGACGCCAGGCGGGCCTGGGTGGCCTCGGACTCGGCTGTTAGGGCATCGAATTTCTCCGAGGTCTCCTCAAGCTGGTTGTTCAGGTCGGCGATGTCTGCGTTAAGGCCGTCGACCTCTTCTTTGAGGCTCTCGACTTGCGCCTGCAGAGTGAATGGCGGACTGTGTGTTTTAGACTGTCTATCTGTCAGTCTGTCTGTCTGTCTGCCTGCCCGTCAGTCGGTCTGTCTGTCTGTGCGATGCCGAATCGCGCAGAAAGTAAATCTGAGCCTTGCAGGCTCGCCCGCACTCAAGGGCTCTTGTCGTGTATATTTGCCATAGACTAATGGCTTTTACTTGTACTTATAATAGGTTGGTGCCCTTGGCACGAATACGCTAATACACAACACCTCCCCCCTAAAGTTAGTCAGACTTTCACTCGTAAGACTTTTTTTTGGGGTCAATTTGAAGTCGTTGTGGGGGCCTGCGATTCCGAGCAGACCCAGTTCTTCGCTGCGGTGCTTCGCCAGGGTTTCCACCAGTCTCCATTTCCAGGCCCGTTGTACGATTCTGATTGGGTGCCTCTCCGGCTTGAACTGGCAGCCTCCTGCGAAGCAATTTCCTGTTTCGTCGGAGCACGCGGCCACTCGTCAGTCTGACCAGAAAGTCATTGTTCTTCATAACCTCGACCACGACTCCGTACCGATCCCATCGCTTGTGCTGCGTGTCTTGAACAGCCACTCTGTCCCGCACTCGGAGCTTTGGCAGTTGGCTCGCCGTCGTGTTGTAGTAGCGCTCGATCCTATCCCGCTTCTCCGCCGCTCTCCTGTCCACTTCGTCAGATGCCATTTGCCACTCCTTAGCGAATGATCTTCGGTGGGCAGGCAGGGTGTCGCGCACCGGATGCCCGAACACTGTCATGGCTGGGGACCTCCCGTCGGAGCGTGGGGCGTTGCAGTAGATGAGCAGTCCCTGGGACACGTCGTCCCAGTTTGGTTCTCTTGATGTCACGTTCCAGTTGCCTCTGATGATCTTCTTCATCGCTTTAACTGCTGCTTCTGCTCGGCCGTTACTTTGGGGATACATCGGTGACGATCTCCTGTGCTCGACGTTCCATCGGCTCAAGAATCCTTGAAATGGCTTTGCAGCAAATTGTGGTCCGTTGTCTGTCCAGAGCAATTCCGGAACACCTTTTTCGCAGAACCGCTTCCGCAAGGCGTTGATGACCTTGTAGGTCGGTGCGTCAGTCCCGAGGTAGTCCAGTGTCGGCCAGCCAGACTTTCCATCTACAGTTACCAGGAACATCTTCCCAGCGTATTGGAACAAGTCTGCGTGCAGTTCTTGGAATATTCGCTCCGGTTCTTTTCGCGCAACCAGAGGTTCCTTCGGCTGACTCGGTAGGTTCTCCTGGCATGGGACGCATTTTCTCGCAGCCATCTCGATATCGTTGTTTATCCCGGGCCAATAAAATGCTGATCTTGCTCTTCCCTTCATCTTCATGACTCCGTGATGCATGCTGAGCAGCCTCTTCAGGACATCTGCTCGCATCTCCTTGGGAATGAGTAGCCGCTTTCCTACGACGATCAGGTTGCGCTCGACGGCCAGTCTGTCGCGCAAACTCCAGAATTGGCGCAGAGGAATTGGAAGATTTCCCTTTTCGTTTGGGAACCCTTGTTGGATTAGCTGCTTGAGCTCCTGATATTCTTCATCTCTGCTCGCTACTTGGATCACATGTGCTTCAGAAGCTTGGATTTCATCCACTGCAGCCATAACACTTATTCCGTGCTCTTCCGCGATTTCTTCCTTCATGGTGGCGTTCTCAACTGGCGCTCGGGACAACGCATCCGCTGCCTTATGCTCGCTGCCTTTCACCCATCGTGCCGTGTAGTTGAAGCAGTCTAGCTTCTGGCGCAGTCTTTGTAGCCTTGGGTTCTCGATTTGGTCTAGGGTGTAGCGGTTCAAGATCGGCTCTAACGGTTTATGGTCGATGACGATTTCAAAGTCCGGCAGTCCTTCCAGAAACAGACGGCATTTCTTTGCTGCCCATGCGACTGCTAGGAGCTCCAATTCAATCATCGCGTACCGCCTTTCCGTTTCTGATATAAAGCGAGAACCTGCTTGGACTACCTTCCAGATGCCATCGTCTTGCTTTTGCTGGAGTACGAAACCCAGGCCTTTCAGCCGGGAAGCATCGGTATGCAGTGCGGTCTGTTTTGACGGGCTATAGTACGCCATGGTGGGAATTTTACTCAACTCGTTCCGCATTTTGTCGAAAGCCTCCTCGTGCTGAACATCCCAGAGGAACTCGCTCGTGGGCTTCAGCAATTCTCGCAGTGGCCCACCCAGCGTTGCTATTTTGCCGCTGCAGACTCCCACTTGGTTGACTAGGCCGAAGAATGCCCGGAGATCTGTTATGTTGTCCGGTCTTGGAAACTCCCTAATGGCCTTCACTATCGCTGGGTCCATTGTAAATCCACTCGAGTCAAGCTGGAAGCCGGCGAATGTCACTCTGGGCTGGGCTAGCACGAACTTGTCCGGGTTGAGGCTGATCCCACGGTCTCTGCATCGCAGCAGGAACTCCCGTACGGCTTGCAAATGATCCGGAAGGTTATCGTGAGCAATGAGTACATCGTCCACGATGTGATGCGTGTTCTGCAGATCCACCAGCACTTCGTCCATCCGTCTGTTGTAGTGTTCAGATATGGATGACAATCCGAATGGTGCTCGCAGGTATTTGAACCTGCCGAAGGGCGTGATGAATGTCGTCAGCGGTTGCGACTCGTTATCCAGTGGCACTTGGTGGTAGCCCTTCGTTGCATCCACAGTTGTGAAGAACCTTGCATCCTTCAAGTTCGACACTATTTCGAATGGCGTTTTGCTGATGTATCTTTCTCGAACGACATATTTGTTCAGATTCCGCAGGTCAACACACAGTCGGATTTTACTGCGGTCCTTCTTGGGCTGCACGGTGATTGGTGCACACCATTCTGTCGGCTCGGTCACCTTGGCTATGACTCCTTCTCGTTCCAGCTCTTCGAGTTCTCTCTTGAGCATCGGCTTCAGTGGCTCTGCGATCCTCCGCGGTGTTGAAACCGCAAAGGGCTTGGCATTGGCTGACAGCTTGATCTTGAAAGTTTCACCGGACATTCTGCCGATCCTTCTGCTGAATACGTCTGCGAACTCTTTCTGTATAGTCCCCACCGGGCTGCTGTCCCTAGCCCTGGGGTCCAGCCTTCCGATGATTTGTTGCGGGAAGTTTCTTGGAATGATACCGAGCTCGCGGCATGTCTCTCTTGACAAAATCATGCTGGACACTCCGCTGATGACATGAAACTGGCGCTTTAGCTCAACTTTACCCAAGCTTATTTTTAGCTGGATCGATCCCATGGACTTCAGATGCCTACCGTCTACGGCCTGTGGCTGTATGTCGGATGGTAGTAGGTTGTTCGCGTCTTCACCAAGACTTGGCAGCAGGTCCTCTGGGATAGCATTAATAAACGCCCCCGTATCCGGCAGAGCTGAGACGGTCTTTACGCCGTCTTCCGTGCTGATGCTCAGTTGCACACAGGTTGCCGACTTCTCACTTGGCCTGTTGCTGCCCGTAACAGATAGTATCGAATGGAGTTTCTCGGTTCCGACTGCATTCGAGCTACTTTGGCATTGCCTTGCGAAGTGGTTCGCCTTACCACATCTTTTGCATGATTTTCCCCATGCTGGGCATTTCTCTTTGCCGACCTCGTGTTGACGTCCACAGAACTTGCAGCCCCGGTCCGTGGCCGCAGTCCGCCCGCTGGCTTGAGTATGCGGTCCGGTCTTTTGAGCCTCAGCAGTGCCATGATGCCTTGACTGTTTGCCCTTCTTGTACGCTGACGCTCGTCGAAGAGCAGACATTTTCGACGTCTCGTTCTTCATTGCTGCGCAGTTCTTCCTGGAACTTTCCATTGTCTCGCAGATTGTCTTTGCGCGCTCCAGTGTGAGGTTGCTGCCTTCCTCCAATAGCTTCTCGACCGTCGCAGGGTCACGAAGTCCCATCACGATGCGGTCGCGCAGTTGAAGGTCTTCGCAGTTTGCACAGCATCTCTGGAAATTGCATCGAGCTGCCATCTCCTTGATGACCACGAACCAGTCGCTGAACGATTCCCCGTCCTGCTGGTTGCGCAGCCAGAACTCGCGCCGCTCAAAAATGTCATTTTTCTGGCCGCTGATGAACAGCTCCAGTGCCTTGATGGTTTCACCGGCGTCGTCCTTGTGCTCAGCCTTCAGCTGAGGCAGGCTGTCGACGACCCGGAGGGTCTCCATGCTCAGGCAGTGGCGCAATGCGAAGAGCCGCAGCTTTTTCTTCTCAGCTGCCTCTGCGATTCCGTTCAAGCCGGACAGCTCTTCAAATGCTTCCCACAATTTTTTCCATTGTGGGAATAGATGCTTCTGCGATTCGATGTCGAACTGGGGCGCTCCTCTGACGTCGATCTTCGGGGCCATGGCCAGAGTGACTCCACAACATATGTCGATGTCTGGGTCCGTCACTTCAATCTTGGTGAGCTTTCTCAATTAGCTGCTTGCGATGCCATGTTTCGTGCGATGCCGAATCGCGCAGAAAGTAAATCTGAGCCTTGCAGGCTCGCCCGCACTCAAGGGCTCTTGTCGTGTATATTTGCCATAGACTAATGGCTTTTACTTGTACTTATAATAGGTTGGTGCCCTTGGCACGAATACGCTAATACACAACACCTGTCAGTCTGTCTGTCTGTCTGTCTGTCTGCCTGTCAGTCTGTCTGTCTGTCTGCCTGTCAGTCTGTCTGTCTATCTGGCTGTCTGTATCTGTCTTATGCCCAGCATCCAAGCGCACCTGCAAGGCGTCCCTCTCCGAGCAGGCCTGCTTGTACTGGTCCGCGTCCATCCGCTCGGTTTTCTCCAGCAGCTCCTGGCAGCGGTCGCGCCAGCGGTTCCGCTCCTCAGTGAGCAGCCTGGCCGACTCCTCGGCCTCGGCTCGTTGAGTAGCCGCGGCGGCCACCTCGGCACGGAGAGGCGCCAGCTTCTTAGTCAGCTCGTCAGCCCGGCTGGTGAGCTCGGCGGTCCGCGACCTCCAGCGGGCCTCCTCCTGCCTCAGCAGCCGGTTGCTCTCCGTCAGCAGGCTGATCTGCTCGCGCGCCCGCACCAGCTCGGCGCGTTCGTCGGCGTCCGCCAGCTGGCGCGACGGAACGGCGGCTGAGGAGGCCAGCGCCGAGCGGGCCTCGTCTAGGGCGGCCCGCGTGGACTCGAGCTGGCGGGCCAGGCGGGCGGCCTCGGCACGGGCGGCTTCGGCCTGGTATTCGGCCACCTGGCGGGCGCGGTCCTGCGAGCAGGGGGTCGAAGGTGAGTAGGTAGGTAGGCAGGTAAGTAGGTAGGTAGGTAGTTAGGAAGGTAGGTAGGTAGGTAGGTAGTTAGGAAGGTAGGTAGGTAGGTAGGTAGATAGGTAGGCAGGTAAGTAGGTAAGTAGGTAGGTAGGTAGGTAGGTAGGTAGGTAGGTAGGTAGGTAGGTAGGTAGGTAGGTAGGTAGGTAGGTAGGTCAGCAGGTAGGTAGGTAGGTAGGTAGGTAGGTCAGCAGGTAGGTAGGTAGGTAGGTAGGTTAAAAGCACAAGAAGGCAACCATCAGGCTCACCTGCATCTGTCCAGCCACCTCCCTGGCAACGGCATCCCGGGCCCCAACGCCAGTCGCAGTCGAATCCCCAGCCTCTCCGGCTTCCATCAGGCGCTTTCTGGCGTCGGCGCACTCGCCTGCAAGCTGGCTGAGCCGGGTCTCCGCCTCCGCTTTGCCGGCTTTCAGCCGTTCCACCTCGGCCGTCAGCTCGGAGATTTGCTTCTCAGACTCAGCGGCAGCTCGACGGGCCTCCTCTCGAGCTTCGGCGAAGCGCTTCTCGGCGTCGGTCAGCTGCGTCCGGATCGACTGCATGGCCTTGGCGTCGGCGGCGTGCAGCAGCAGCTCCTGCTGGTACTTGTCGGCCGCCTCAGCCGCCTTGGCCGCCTGCGCTCTGGCCCGTGCTTCAGCGCGCTGCTCAGCGGTCACAGCAGCGTCGCGACGTTCAATAGCCGCCTGCAGCTCCTGCTGACGATCGTGCAGCTGCTTTCGCAGGTCGGCGTTCATAGCGTGCGCCTCTTCGACTTGCTTGAACCGATCGCTTACCAGCGTCTGCCGCTCGCGCTCAAGGCTGTCCAACTGGGAACTGCGGGGGCGTGAGCAGCTGGCAAATAAGACTGAAATCCCAACTGACATCTGCTGTGACATCCCCATCGACACCTGCTGTGACATCCCCACCGACATCTGCTGTGACATCCCCACCGACACCCACTGTGACATCCCCAAAGACACTCACTGTGACATTCCCACCGACACTCACTGTGACATCCCCACCGACACCTGCTGTGACATCCCCACCGACAGCCCGAACGCAGAAACGCACCGATAATAGTCGATGGACTCCTGGCGTTCGCGCAGACGAGCTTCGAATTCGCTGACGGCGGCCGCCTGCTCCTCGGCCTGCTGAGTCAGGCGGGCCTCGGCACCTTCAGCCATGGCGTGATAATTGTCCACCTGACTGCGCAGCAGGTCGCAGTCCCGCTCCAGGGCCTTCAGTCGCTCTCTGGCATCCGCCAGCTCTTGCTTGACAGTCACCAACTGCTGTTCATCTTCTGCTGCCATCTGCTTGATGTCGTCAGATTCCTTCTGATCGTCCGCAGCTGCAGTTTCATCTGCAGCCGACTGCTGCTCAGCCGATGGCTCCGTTGAAGAGCCCGACGCTGCCGAAGCCGCTGACACCGACGCGGCAAGTCGATCCTCGGCGTTCTTGGCGCGGGCCAGCGCCGCCGTCAGCCGCTCAGCCGATTCCGCCAGTTGGCGCGCCGAGCTGGCGGCCGCGGCCTCCGCCGAGGACCGCTCGGCTGACAGGGCCGATTCGGCGTCCTTGAGGCGGCGCTCCAGCGAGGCCACCTGATCCAGGGCAGCCGACAGGCGAGCCTCTGTGGCCTGACGGACCTCCTGGTCACGCTTCTCCAGGTTCACCTGGCCGGATTGCGGGTGTGACAGTTCAGGTTACCGGAAAAATGTGCGGAAATACCGTCAGACACTGCAATACCCTGTCAGATACTGAAATACCCTGCCAGACACTGGAACACCCTGCCAGACACAGAAATTGCCTGCCAGACACAGAAATACCCTGCCAGACACGGAAATACCCTGCCAGACACAGAAATACCCTGCCAGACACGGAAATACCCTGCCAGACACAGAAATACCCTGCCAGACACAGAAATACCCTGCCAGACACAGAAATACCCTGCCAGACACGGAAATACCCTGCCAGACACGGAAATACCCTGCCAGACACGGAAATACCCTGCCAGACACGGAAATACCCTGCCAGACACGGAAATACCCTGCCAGACACAGAAATACCCTGCCAGACACAGAAATACCCTGCCAGACACGGAAATACCCTGCCAGACACAGAAATACCCTGCCAGACACGGAAATACCCTGCCAGACACGGAAATACCCTGCCAGACACTGCAATACCCTGTCAGATACTGAAATACCCTGCCAGACACTGGAACACCCTGCCAGACACAGAAATTGCCTGCCAGACACAGAAATACCCTGCCAGACACTGGAACACCCTGCCAGACACAGAAATACCCTGCCAGACACAGAAATACCCTGCCAGACACGGAAATACCCTGCCAGACACGGAAATACCCTGCCAGACACGGAAATTTCCTGCCAGACACAAAAATACCCTGCCAGACACTGGAATACCCTGCCAGACACAAAAATACCCTGCCAGACACGGAAATACCCTGCCAGACACGGAAATACCCTGCCAGACACAGAAATTCCCTGCCAGACACAGAAATTCCCTGCCAGACACAGAAATACCCTGCCAGACACGGAAATACCCTGCCAGACACAGAAATTCCCTGCCAGACACAGAAATTCCCTGCCAGACACAGAAATACCCAGTTGCTAAGCCTCACCTGCACAGCCTGCAGGCTGGTCATCAGCAGACCCTGTCTCAGCCGGTCCTGCCTCAGCTGCTCGCATTCGACATTAAGTCGAGCCTCCGACGCTCTCAAAGCCTTGGCCTGCTGCCTGGCCAGCTCTAGCTGAGCTTCTAACCGGGCCCCAGCCTGAGTCCGCTCAATGAGCTGGGCCTGCAGCTGCACCGCCTGCTGCTCGTGCCTGGCCAGCATGCCGGTGTACTTCTCGTTCATCTCGCGCAGGATGTCAATCTCTCGCCGGTAGCGAACGCAGCCGGCCTCGCCGAGTTCGGCTCGACGCTGAGCGGCCTCCAATTTCGACGACAGTCGGGCGGAGGCGCGCTGAGCCTCAAGGAGCTGGGCGCGAGCGGTGTCCAATTCGGCGGCGCGCTGTCGATCGCGCTCAGCTAATTGGGCGCGCAAATTCGACAGCTCGGCGTGAGCGGAAGATAACGCGTTGCTAGGGACGCTGCCGGTGCCGGTTGCTAAGGCTGAATCAGTCACCTGTTGCTGTTGCTGATCGGTTAGATTGGAAGCGGTTTCAGCGGAGGCGGCTGCCGAACTGTCAGCGGCCGAACTCTGAGCCGACTCAAGCAGCAACTAAATAGGCAAAAATATAATAAAAAAATTTAGCAAAACATAGGCACAGCTTGCCTACTGTAAGTAGCTCAATCCCCTAATATGGGGATTGAGCTAAAATTTCAATTTTTTTTAAAATATCAGAATAACTATAATGTAAATAAACAAATCAAGAGACACACGCGCATAGCTTGCCTACTGTTAGTAGGCAAAATTGAATTAAAATGCTAGAATTTCTTATCTGCTAAGAGTGCGTTAAGCTGGCCATACGAGTACCTTGTACATATCCCGCTGCTGACTAGCCACGCGCAGCAAGTCTCGGTGCTGTCTCTCAGCGGACCTGGCCAGCTCCAACTCCGAGGTTACCGCTTCTAATTTCAATCGCAACTCGTTGGCGTCGCTGCGCTCGCGTTCAAGGACTTCCAGACGGGCGGCCAGTTCGCGAGACGCTTCAACTAAGCTGATGTTGCGCTGCTGCAGTTGGCGAATGTCGGAGAAGGTCAGCAGCGACCGGCTGATCACGTCCTGAGTCGACTGGGCCGGCTCCGACAGTGCGGACAAGTCCAGTGCCGCGTCCTGCTGCGGCCCGACTTCTTTCGGCTGCATGGCGGCTTCGGCCTCCGTGTCTGACACTGGGCGGCCTTGGGATGATTCCGCGTGGGCGAGAAGGCGGGTCACCTGCATTTTGTCATTGGTGCGAATGCAGTTTGGAGATGAATGTTACGATTTAGGAAAATCCTACGAACAGGAATAATAAACGATCCGGGATCAGAGAGTGGGATAACAAATTTGTATCGAAGGCACTGGGATCAGAAGTGGGAATCAGATACGGGGATCAAAGATGCCAAAAATCTGATCACAGATTATGAGATCAGAGATAGTGAAATACGAAATTAAGCTCAAGGATAAGGCAATGAAATATTTGGGATCAGGGATTATGGGTGAGATATGGGGATCAGGGATAATCGGTGATATATGGGGATCAGGGATAATGGGTGAGACATGGGGATCAGGGATGATGGAATGAGACATGGGTATCAGGGATAATGGGTGCGATACGGGGATCAGGGAGAATGGAATAAGATATGGGGATCAGGGGTAATGGGTGAGACATGGGGATCAGGGATGATGGAATGAGACATGGGTATCAGGGATAATGGGTGCGATACGGGGATCAGGGAGAATGGAATAAGATATGGGGATCAGGGGTAATGGGTGAGACATGGGGATCAGGGATAATGGAATAAGATATGGCGTATCTGGGAAAAGAGAATCTGATTTGGGGATTAGGAATAATTAAATCGAAGATGATGGGATCAGAATATTGGGACCAGAGTTTTAGATAAAGAATTAAATGGCTCTCACCTGTTCGCCTAAATCGGCAGCCCTGGCCTTCAGCCTGGCGTTCTCCCGTTCAAAGAAGGCGGCCCGCCTCTCGAGCTCCTCGTTGGCCCGTTTCAACTCGCTCATCAGTTCGACAGACTCGTCCAGCCGTTTGCCCAGATGCATGGCGGTGGCCCGAGCCGCCCGGAATTCGTCCTGGCGACGTCGGATAACCGGCACCTTCGCCTGAATCTCCTCGAGGATGTGGCTGACAGCCAAGTTGGCCTTGTCGGCCTCCAGGCGGGCCTTGGACAGCTGGCTCTGAACTTCGACGTGCTCGGCGTAGATTTGCGTCAGGGTTTTGCCTCGCTTCAGCATCCTGCTGGTGGCCGCCGCTGCTGGCGCCAGGCGCTCAATTTCAGCTTCGGACAGGGCGCCAATGCCGGCGCGTAGGCGCTCAACTTCAGCGCCGGCTTCGTCCAGTTGAACTCGAAGCTGGCCTACTGTGGATTCAAGCTCTGACTGGCGCGATGCCGCCTCAGCAAGCTGGGCCGCGTGCCGGCGCTCCATCGTTTGGCGCTCCAGGCCCGCCTGGGAGAGGCGTTCGCGCATTCCCTCCGCTGCGCTGGACAGCTCGGCGCATCTGCACGTGGGGTTTGGGGAGTGAGTGAGCGGCTGTGAGCTGAACTGCCTGGTCTGGGGGTGTCTGTGGCCTGAACTGCCTGGTCTGGGGGTGTCTGTGGCCTGAACTGTCTGGTCTGGGGGTGTCTGTGGCCTGAACTGCCTGGTCTGGGGGTGTCTGTGGCCTGAACTGCCTGGTCTGGGGGTGTCTGTGGCCTGAACTGTCTGGTCTGGGGGTGTCTGTGGCCTGAACTGCCTGGTCTGGGGGTGTCTGTGGCCTGAACTGCCTGGTCTGGGGGTGTCTGTGGCCTGAACTGCCTGGTCTGGGGGTGTCTGTAGCCTGAACTGCCTGGTCTGGGGGTGTCTGTGAGCCTGAACTGCCTGGTCTGGGGGTGTCTGTGGCCTGAACTGCCTGGTCTGGGGGTGTCTGTGGCCTGAACTGCCTGGTCTGGGGGTGTCTGTGGCCTGAACTGCCTGGTCTGGGGGTGTCTGTGAGCCTGAACTGCCTGGTCTGGGGGTGTCTGTGGCCTGAACTGCCTGGTCTGGGGGTGTCTGTGAGCCTGAACTGCCTGGTCTGGGGGTGTCTGTGAGCCTGAACTGCCTGGTCTGGGGGTGTCTGTGGCCTGAACTGCCTGGTCTGGGGTGTCTGTGAGCCTGAACTGCCTGGTCTGGGGTGTCTGTGAGCTGAACTGTCTGGTCTGGGGGTGTCTGTGAGCTGAACTGTCTGGTCTGGGGGTGTCTGTGGCCTGAACTGCCTGGTCTGGGGTGTCTGTGAGCTGAACTGTCTGGTCTGGGGGTGTCTGTGAGCCTGAACTGCCTGGTCTGGGGTGCCTGTGAGCTGAACTGTCTGGTCTGGGGGTGTCTGTGGCCTGAACTGCCTGGTCTGGGGGTGTCTGTGAGCCTGAAGTTATACGAGTAGCTGAGGGGCTGCGAAAATCGCTTTTATAATAATTAATCAATTAGAGATCACCAGTAATTTAGGCCAATTAGAAACAAACAGCAGAAGGAAAAGTGTAAAACAATCAGCAAAGATGTGGAAAATAACAGAAATGGGCAATAGGCGGATTCAGGTGGAATTCCTGGATAAATAGGTAGAAAAATGTTTCCTTCATCAACTTTGAAAATCAATTACGAGGCCTAGCCAGCTGAGCAAACATCGCACGCACCAAAACGGCTAAGTGCGAGCTGTTTACGACGTGCCAGCACTGCTGGGGAGGCTAGCGTGATGCAAAGGAGTTACAAAGACGTAGAGGATGAGGGGCGTAGGTAGAAGGAGAGGAGAAAGACGACTCAAACTGGTACCCGATCTCAGCTGGGTGGACTGAAGCAATGCGGGATTAAATTAGGCGCCATGCTCAAGGGCACGATTGTCGCCAAAGCAAGTTAGGGCTCGAACCCAGGACCTTCCGGTCGTAAGACAGATGCCTAATTACTAGACTTAAAACTCCTCAACTACAACCTAAAGCAGTGCAGAAGCCTCACCTAGCCGCCTGCTCCTCTGCGTTGGCCTTGTACAGCTGGGCGGCGGCCCTCTCAGCCCGCAGCTGGGTCTGGTAGGACTCCTCCAACTGCTGCCGCTCCTCAGCTTCGGACTCGCTGCGGGCAGCGGCCGATTCCAATCGGGCCAGCAGGTCGGCAACGCGGGCCTCGGCGTTAGACAGCTGGGCGCGCAGGCCTTGCAGCTCCTCGTTGGCGACTGCCGCTGCTGATGAGGAGTCCGCGCTCTGAGCTGATGAGGCGGCTGTAACCGGGTGCTGATGCTGGCCAGAGGCCTGCTGCTCGGCTAGCTGAGACTCCAGCAGGCGGACGCGCTCCTCCAGGTGCTGGCGCTCCGTTTCTAGGCGCTCAATTTGGCCTGGCAATGGCGAGTTTTTTAGCGTTGGCACAGAGCCAATCAAAACAATGCTTTGTTTATCGGAATCTTTCAGTGGGAGCTTCCACCCCTTCCCTTCATCCTTCAGTGGGAGCTTCCACCCCTTCCCTTCATCCTTCAGTGGGAGCTTCCACCCATTCCCTTTATCCTTCAGTGGGAGCTTCCATCCCTTTCCTTCATCCTTCAGTGGGAGCTTCCACCATTCCCTTCATCCTTCAGTGGGAGCTTCCACCCCTTCCCTTCATCCTTCAGTGGGAGCTTCCACCCCTTCCCTTCATCCTTCAGTGGGAGCTTCCATCCCTTCCCTTCATCCTTCAGTGGGAGCTTCCACCCCTTCCCTTCATCCTTCAGTGGGAGCTTCCATCCCTTTCCTTCATCCTTCAGTGGGAGCTTCCACCCCTTCCCTTCATCCTTCAGTGGGAGCTTCCACCCCTTCCCTTCATCCTTCAGTGGGAGCTTCCACCCCTTCCCTTCATCCTTCAGTGGGAGCTTCCACCCCTTTCCTTCATCCTTCAGTGGGAGCTTCAAGAGCTTCGTTCAGCCAACATTGGCTCACCAGCCTGACAGTCGGCCAGCGAGGCCTTCTCGTCAAGCTGCAGCGCCAGCTCAAGTCGCTCCCTCTCGGCCTTCTCCAACTTGGCCGTCGCCGAGTCGCGCGCATCGCCAGCCTCGTCCAGACGACGCCGAAGCCCCGACAACTCCATTGACAGGGAGTCAATACGACTAGCGGCGTCGCCGCATTCCCGACGCGCATTGTCGAGCTGGCGCTGCACAGCCTCGAATTCGGCCAGCTTCTGTTCGAGCTCGCCCGACCGAGCTGAAGCGGCCTCGGCCTCGGATTGCAGAGCGGACAGGCGGCCGGACAGGCTGGACAATCGGGACTCGGCCTCGAACACCTGCTGCTCGCTGTCTACGCAGGCAACTCGCCGACGTTCGCGCTCGTTGATGAGCTCGGCGGTCAGCTGGTCAATAGCGCCGCGGACTGCCGCCTGCTGGTCCGACGTCAGCGATGCCCACAGATCGGCGCCAATCAACGTCTCGACCCCGGCTGGCCCAGTCGGTGGCTCCGCAGTGGTCAAAGTTGCCGCTTCGTTTGACATTCGACTGGAACAGTTGGGATTTGGAGCTAGTTAGTTTCCGAGACTAATATATTAAAATTTTTCTATTTTAAATAAATAAAAGTAGAGCAAAACTGGCAACAGGTACTGCTACCCTCCAATGTAAATAATGGCCATAGGGACTAGGAATGCAATAATACAACTCTATTATAGCAGTTACCCATAATAAGTAAAAGTTTTTTGAGAAAAAAATCTTTACAAGTGCAATAGTTTAGATTAAAAACAATTGCTTTCAAAATATTTAATTTCTATGCCAAGTGCATTTTTGCTATATTTTTTTCTGATTTATTTTATTGTATTTATTTAGCATTTTAAGGTAACTAAGCCTACCCATATTAGACCAGACTATAAATCTAGATATAGAAAAAAGGGTATCTGATCATACATACCTAGCCTCAAAATTTCACCTGTCTAGTGCAACTTATTTTTAGCAAAATTTGCAACTTACATTAGAAAATTTTTGAAAGAGCAAAATAAAAGGTTCCACAGACCACCTCTTAGCTATACCTTACCTTTTGCAATCGATTATTCACAAAATTGCAACATTCCTATCCTATTTTTCAACCTACACTGCTAATTTTCTGGCTATCCTCCCCAATTTTTACCAATTTTGTGACTTACATTGTTGATTTTCCAACTAGCCTTGACTATTGGCCATTTTACAAAATTAGTTCAGATAGCTAGGTCAAACAGGTATTGGGCATTTATGTATCTAATGCATAATTGATTTTTTAGGCATCTTAGTAACATATTTATGAACTTTTTTCAATAGCAATAGTATTCAAAGTTAATAGGACAAAAATAGACAAAAGTATTTTATAATTTGATAATTTAATTTTAATACTGCATATCTCTTTTCATAGAACTAATGTTATAAATAACTTATAATACATTAGAATTATAAGCATTTTTTAGATTATATTTTGCACTGTAATAATCAAATTTATTTGATTTAATACTTTAATTTATACAAATATTTTCTCAAATTTAGTCATTTGTGTGGCGGCCAGGCCAGCTCACGTCAGTGCAGTTGCACTGAAACTAGCAGCCTGCTTAGCTGGGGCGTTGGCGCGCCCAGCCAGACGGCCCGCTAAGCTTGTTTTGACTGACTCACGCTTCGTATGTGCACCTCCCCATTTGCCCTCAGGTTGCGCGCTATATAACACCTTTGTGTATAGAAAAAATAAATTAAGTTTTGCTCTCTCTCCGTTTGCTCTTGAGAGCCACTAAATTGGTGAGCCCGACTCAGCCATTCCGTACAATGGCCAACGAATCAGCCGTCTCCCTCAAACTGCCCATGTTTTGGGCTGCCCAGCCGCGAGCCTGGTTTATTCAAGCAGAGGCCCAGTTTACCTTGAGAGGCATCACACAGGACGAGACCAAGTACAACTACCTGGTTGCAGCCCTTGACCAGCAGACGGCAGAACGTCTCCTCGATGTGCTAGAGGCGCCGCCGAGGGAGAACAAGTACGCGAGTCTGAAGGAGCGGCTTAAGTCCACCTTTGAACTGATTCGGGAGCAGCAAGCCAGCCGCCTGCTCAGCATGTCCGGCCTCGGCGATTGACGGCCGTCTGAGCTGATGGACGAAATGCTTGCCCTGCTGGGGGACCACCTGCCCTGCCTGCTTTTTGAGGAGCTATTCCGCCAGCAGCTGCCCCTGGATTTGCGCCTGGCCATAGCGAATGCGGATTTCACGCAACCAAGGCAGGCGGCGCAGCTCGCCGACAAGCTGTGGGCCAGCTGCCCGCAGCTCGCCGCGGCCTCGAGGCAGCCAGCAGCCGATCCAGACGTCCAGTCCACGCAGCTCGGAGTTGCCGCAGCCAGCACCAGCAGCAGCTGCGCCGGCGAAGCCAATGCCCACTGGACCAGGCGAAGCCGGCCCGCGCAGCAGCAGCCGGGCAATGGCTGTTGCTACTATCACCGCCGATTCGGCGCCAAGGCCCACCACTGCGAGTCCCCGTGCACTTTCTCGGGAAACAGGCAGGCCGGCCGTCAGTGAACAGCTCAGCGGCCGGCAACAGCAGCAGCCTGCTCCTCATCCCAGACAAGCAGACTGGCAGGCAGTTCCTCGTCGACACCGGTGCGGAGGTCAGCATCTTTCCGGCCTCCGGCTTGGATGCTCGGCTGCACAGTCCTGGGCCGCCACTCTACGCGGCCAACGGCAGCCTGATCTGCACCTTTGGCACCCGCCATCTCACTCTCAACCTTAGTATCCGGCGCTGCTCGTGGCCATTCATCCTGGCCGAGGTCTCCCGCCTGCTGATCGGCGCCGACTTCCTGCGGCACCATGGCTTGCTAGTGGACCTGCCGCACCGGCGTCTCCTGGATGCCCGCTCGCTTGCCAGCGTGCACCTGCTGGACGGCGTGGGGCCCCGCTTGCAGCTCGCCGCAGCCGCCGCTGCAGACCCGTACAGCCAGCTGCTAGCCGAGTTCCCCGCACTCACCGAGACCAGCTTCCAGCGGGCCAAGCCGCGCCACGGGGTCGAGCACCACATCCCGACAAGCGGCCCGCCGGTCCACGCCCGGCCCCGCCGCCTGCCGCCGGACAAGCTGGCGGTGGCCAAGGAGGAGTTCAGGCTACTGGAGCAGCTTGGCATCGTGCGCCGGTCCTGCAGCCCGTGGTCCTCGCCGCTGCACATGGTGCCCAAGGCCTCGGGCGGCTGGCGTCCCTGCAGCGATTTCAGGTGGCTCAACGACATCACCGTGCCCGACCGCTACCCGGCACCGGCAGCTGAAGGCCTCCCTCATGGCGCGGCTGTCGGGACCAGCCTCCGTCAGTGGCATCCGGACAGCCCCCAAGGAGGACCTGCCGGCGTCGTCGGCCAAGCTGGTCTACGGGGCGCCCCTCAGTGTGCCTGGCGAGTGTCTGCAGCCCGCCCCGCCCACCGACGATCACGACCAGTTCCTCGCCCGGCTCTGCAGTCACGTGCAGGCGTTCCGGCCGCCTCTGACATCCCGCCATGGCAGCCGGGACGCAAAGACCTTCCTGCTAGACCTGGGCACCAGGCGCGACCGCGTGGCCGTCGATAGGCTGAAGCCGGCGGTCATCGACATGGACAGCCCAATCCCAAAGCCGGCCCTGCGACCCAGAGGCCGCCCTCTGCGGCAGCCTGCTGGCGCTGAGCCGCTGGTGACGCCTCCTCCAGCAGGCCCAGCCACCTCGGCCGACGAGTCCAAGCCAACTGCGCAGCGCAAGGCCACCCTCCCCAGCCGCCGACAGCCGCCTCGCCAGTGTCGCCCGACGACCTTCGGCACATAGCTCGGTGCTAGGGGGAGCTGTGTGGCGGCCAGGCCAGCTCACGTCAGTGCAGTTGCACTGAAACTAGCAGCCTGCTTAGCTGGGGCGTTGGCGCGCCCAGCCAGACGGCCCGCTAAGCTTGTTTTGACTGACTCACGCTTCGTATGCGCACCTCCCCATTTGCCCTCAGGTTGCGCGCTATATAACACCTTTGTGTATAGAAAAAATAAATTAAGTTTTGCTCTCTCTCCATTTGCTCTTGAGAGCCGCTAAATTACTGAATTTACTATTATTGGAGTAAA
The DNA here is from genome assembly GCA_950096795.1 of Macrostomum cliftonense. Lineage (NCBI taxonomy): Eukaryota > Metazoa > Platyhelminthes > Macrostomidae > Macrostomum > Macrostomum cliftonense. Next base: position 1,112,743 of record CATNEM010000301.1, on the reverse strand, counting down.
TTACTAAAGCAGTCTTGTCTAGGCTCTATTGAAATGACAGTCGTTAAAATGGACTATTATTTTGTCAACAATACATTCTAATATAGTTTACCTCAAAGCCTTAATAAAGTGGCTTTTCTTCAATTTATGATCTTTAATATTGCCAACAATTACTATAAAAAGAAAGGAATAGAAAATAGTTTTTATTATAATATAAATAACAGGCAAAAAATCTGACATCATTTGTATTTCAACATATATTTAAATAATTACCAACTGATTCAAAAAGATATTTGAAGGTCATGAAGACAGTCCTATTATATTATTATATCCACTTTGGTTTACTATAATTTAAATGGCAGAAATAGATGTAAATGATTATGAGTTAAAGGTAATAGGAATTTTGTATATGGTTTCATGCTCCAAAAGTCTATATCATAATCCCATCAATCCATAAGCCATTGTTCTATGGACATTTTAATAACTTTATGGATTATTTCATTTTATTTTTTAATTTAAAATAAAAGCTAAATATCATTCTTTGAATAATATTTGTTTTTTTTTACTTTTTAGGTTGTTAAGTTATTCAGTCAATTGCAAATAGGTTTAAAATAGTTTTTATCAATAATTAGGACATAGACAAGATAAAATTTTTTGGGCAGGATCAGGATTGAGATTTTTTAGGCAGGATTTGGGCAGGAATATTTGGAAATAAGCCAAATACTGCCTTTTGTCTACAATGAGATAATAATAAGTACAAGTACATGTAAATAAATTTTTTTAATATTTGTCATTATTTGTTTAAACAAGTACCTTTCAATATTAGTAAGAGTCATACTAAAAATATATGTACACAATCACTTAGTAAATTACTTTATCTACATTTCAGTTACTTAGCTATGTGCCAGGCCCTACTAATTCACTCATTTTTGCTTCTTAAGTTTCTAAGAAATAATAAAAATTAGCATTCCTTCCAAAATTTTGTTTTAATAAAATGCATAATTTTTGTTTTAATAAAGTGGCCAAAATCTGTCCAAATCTGGGTTTATTTTTTGGATGGGCCCAGTATGCAAACTTGCATTGTGTTCTTAATTTTAGGATAAGATTTCAGGGTTTGAGATAAAATTTTTTAAAGTTTGATTTAAGAGGCCTTTTATTATGAAGAATTAAAAAAATCAGGATGCAACTTTGCATCCTATATTGAATTTTAGGATACGATTCGAAAAGTCAAGATGCCATAGCATCCCTATGGCACAAAAAATAAACCTAGGTCCAAATTTATAACAATTTTTTAAGTTGACTATAAATATATGCAAGTTTGGAAGAGGAAAGATGACCTCATATGAGTGCCTATATCAAACAATAGATCAGAAAATTGCTAGAGAAGACTTAGAGAGTTAGTTACTCATAGGGAAATAAAGCCTGCAATAGCAGTGATTACCATTTGGATTGAGTCATAAAGTGAATAGGCAAATTGCAGTAGCAATAATTAGGAATTGCCTGCATTAGCTTAGCAAAGAAGAGTGACTAATAGATTCTGCCTAAGGATGAGAATACCCTATTAGAGAGAGAAGGCTAGACATAGAATTCAGGCTGCACCCTTTTAATCTAGGGGAATGCCTGTTTTTGGACTAGGTAAGCCACTTAGCCCAGTAAGTTGCTACCTAGAATGCTACCTGAATAAATGAGTAAAGGGGATTTCTAAGAAACAGGGCTATCTAATAGGATTGTTTAGAAATAGAAGAAGCCCTAGTACAAATTTAGTATTAGTAATAGAATAAGAAAAGAGCCCTAAAACAACTTTGGTGTTAGCAATAGGATAACAGAGAGAACCCCTGGTATAGCTAGTTACTAAAATTAGTTAGTTACATATACTTTTACCCATATAAACTAAGAATATTTACTTTGCAATAGCAAATTTTAACTTTATAACTATATGCTGCATGGTGCATTGCATACTAGGCCTATTATTTATTCCCAATATCCAAGATTCCAATACATCAAAATTTTAGGATTGGGATCCCAAAAAGTAGAAGCCAGGATCCCCTTTATTAGGATCCCAATTTGGGATCCTATCTAAGCCTGGCATTCTTTCAATTTATGATTATTCTAAAAGGTTGCAATCACTATTAAAAGAAGGTACAATTACTATCAAAATGAATAAAAACTCAAAAGCATTGACATTTCCAGACTAGCTAATTAACAATAGTTGGACAAGTGGACAACCGTCTAATACTGGAAACTATGCTACTCCTATACATCATCTTTGGTATATGATCATTTGCATGTCCTTGTCTTCCTGGGTTTATTTTTTGTACTATAGGGATGCTATAGCATCTTGACTTTTGTAATCGCATCCTGAAATTCAATGTAAGATGCGATTTTGCATCCTGATTTTTTTAATTCTTCACAATAAAAGATCTCTAAAATGGGACTTTTAAAAAAATGCATCTCAAACCATAAAATCGCATCCTAAAATTAAGAACATGATGCGATTTTGCATCCTGTGCCCATCCAAAAAATAAACCCAGTTGTCTTCCCTTAAAAAATTGGGAACTGAAGCTGGAAAGACAAATTACATAAAATTTTTAAGTCTAGGGTTTAGTAAGCAACTAAAAAAATGGTTACCCAGATTTGGTTTGCAATCATCCAAAGGGGAAATGGGACATGCAAATGATTGTATACCAAAGTTAATATATAGAAGCAGCTGTAAATAGCTTGCTGTGACCCAGAAATGGGTATTCCTATTTGATTTGATATTGTCAAACATAGTACTACCTAAGTTACTATTGTACCTTTTTCATATTTGCTTCCTGATCATTAACACACATCATTCCTATCCTACTTAAATGATGGCAAAACAAAGCTGGGTATATAGGCCTAAATAAGTATATTAAAATTTCTTCTCATTGCCTCTTTAGGAGTATTGGACTATAGGCCCTAATCCCATTTTTGGTTTGCAATTATTCTGAAAACTGAAAATAGCTATTTACAAATGATCATATACCAAAGTGATCATATACCAAATATACCAAATACCAATATACCAAATGATCATACCAAAATATCATATACCAAATGATCATATACCAATATCATATATATATATATATTATATATCATATAATATATCTATATATCTATATATATATAGATAGATAGATATATATATATGTGACAAACAATGCAGTTATTTTACTTTTGATTAATGCCTTTTAATTAAATATAATCAATAATTGAAAGCTCTCAGTAGTGTGATTCCATAGAAATATAGGTGATTAAACTAAAATGCAGAAGTTAAGACTCAAGTTAATTGTAAACTAAAGGTTTGCCTCCAAACCCTATCAATAATTTATCTAATAGGCCTATTCAATATATGGGAACCGATCAAAAGGGCAACAAATAAAAAGGGCGACAGTCAAAAGGGCGACAGTCAAAAGGGCGACAGTCAAAAGGGCGACAGTCAAAAGGGCGACAGTCAGAAGGGCGACAATGTTTTATTTATTATTCTGAAGGAACTGGGTTTATTTTTTGTGCTATAGGGATGCTATAGCATCTTGGCTTTTAGAATCACATCCTGAAATTCAATATAGGATGTGATTTCATATCTTGATTTTTTTAATTCTTCACAAAAAAGACCTCTGAAATGGGACTTTTAGAAAATTGCATCTAAAACCCTGAAATTGCTTCCTATAATTAAGAACATGATGCGATTTTGCATCCTGTGCCTATCCAAAAAATAAACCTAGTGAAGGAACTTTCTGAACAATGCTTATGTATTAGATGAAAGCAAACAAAATTTTAACGGACTTTGTTTTACTCTCTATGATGTTTAATGTGGCTGTTGAGATAATTTAACTTCATTTATCGCGACCGATTTTGTTTTGTTTCGGGCAAAATAAAAAATTGTAGGTGGGGGTATCCCTCCTTGGGCCTTCTAATGTTAAATAAATTGCTAAATTATCGTCAATGGTCTCCCTAGCTAGGACCACAGGTCTAATTCATTCAATTGATTCATTCATTCATAATTTTTGATACGTTTAATGGGCAACAAGTTTCATTTATATGAGTCTAAAATGATTCTAAAAATAGAGTTGATTATTTGAATAGTTCCAATCCAATTCCAGCTCTTGAATTGAGAAAATGAAAAGCCTAATTTATGAGAAACAGAAAAACTAAGTAACTGGAAAGTAATAATCTATTTTGTCTTCCATCTGATGCATGTGGATTATCAGATAACAATTAGACTGAAATGTTGCCCTTTTGATTGCTGCTTTTGGACCTGTTGCCCTTTTGACTGTCACCATTTTGATCTGTCGCCCTTTTGATCTGTAGCCTCAATATATTAATTAAAAACAATAGATATAGACTATGTCCTTGGATCATTGTTTAATTCTTGGCCATTTTTAGATATTTTAACACTACATCTACATGATAAAGTAGGCTACCAATATTCAATGGATTTTGCCAAAACATTTTCTGACCCTTGTTATGACAGTTAGTCCGAAACATTTTTTTCATAGGAAGTGCCGGAAAAAGGGTCGCAGAAAGTGTGGGAAAATGTGTCAGCAAAAAAGTAAATACAGGATTGGGTCTTAAAGAAATAAACTAGTCTAGGCCTAACACTATAACAGAAATGATTAGGCCTATTGTGTTTAGCTAGTAATGATAAAATTTAACAAATTTAGGATAGTTAATCACCAAGTGAGTTCTGTATTTAAAACATTAATTGATCCCTAATTTATGACTTTACCTCGACAGTTGACTTGGGTGAAACAGAATAAGATATAGACGCAAAATGTAAACAACATTTTCAAGGAACCAAGTAGAAAACTTTACAATTAAACCTAACGCATTCAAACTATAGAAAACAGTAAAGTAATAATTTTATGTTTTCATTATATTTTTGCAGACAGAATTCCATCAAAATTTTATTCTTATATTTTTCTGTAGCATCGAAAGTTAAAATACACAATAAATAAGTAAATTTGACAGATCGTTTTAGCACATTTTTGTAACAGAATAGGCTTTCTTTGCCTTGCCGTGGTTAACCTGATCATAAGAATTTTAGTGGGCCTACATAGCATCGTTTTTAAATTGTCATAAAATGTCACCAAAGTTGCGGTGGGCCTTATTGTCTTTGTTCCTAATAGGTTTACTGAAGACCTTTTTTTGTTATTTTGTAGTAGTAGTATATTGATTTCTTCCAAGCAGTTTATAGGGCATTCCCTGGATCAGAGGGTCATAGCTTCTCTAATATGTTATCAGTTGATATTTCATTTGCATATATCTCTTTGATATATCATAAAATTGAAGTATTTGCAATGTTTGTAGTATTGTTCTCAGCAATATTCTCAGTATGATATTCTTACTAATTTTAATATAAATTACAAGATTTACAATAATAAGTAGAATCAGTCTCAGAATTTGTTTTAAAATCTAATAAAATTACTAAGTCTTACCAACACTTACAAATTTAGGCCCTACTCTTTAAAACAATGCATTGCAAGTTTTAAATTTCACTTTGGGGCATTGCCTTTTTATTAGTAAATTTTGCTTATATTTATAGCAGTTTTTTGGTTTAAAATATTTTAAGCAAAATTCAGTTCTGTCAAATGAACTATTTTATTATATTTTTGAGCAACAGGTAAATAAGAAAGTACAATGTCAGAAAATCTTTTTCTAGAAACAATTCATATTAATGAATTATAAATTTAACCAATATAGCTGAGTAACTACTTTATTTACCCTTTATGCTTATCTATATATGTGTTTTTAATAACTGATATTATAGAATTGCTTAAAAGGAATCATTAAACAAAACTAAAGTAAGTTTTAAATTCAACCTTTTGAAATCTAAATCAAATCTAAAGTTTTAAACCATATTGGAATAAATGTCAAAAACCTATAGATGCGCAACATAGGTGTCCAAAATATGGCTCCAAAGTGCAACTGCAACACAAAATGCTATAATAACCTAACTATCTATCTTTTAAAAATTGCAAGGCAGATGCAGTGCAGTATAATGCCCTGCAATGCAACATAATATCAAAAAATTCTATAAATGTGATGGACAATCATATGCAATTTGTCAACTTATTCCAATAGTTTTTAATGCCATAAAATAAGGGTATATTGTGCATATGATTAAAACCAAAATGAATAGCAAATATAGAATCAGCAAAAAATTATTCAGCCATGGAATTTTTTTTCAAATTAGTTTTTTGTAATATTGAATTTTTTGGTTTTAACAGATATCAATATAAGGCTTTTCTACTATACTAAATGTCTAATGTGTGTGTGTCTGTCTATCTGTGGCAACTTTCTCTGTAACAATGTAGAGCTCAAACGGCTCAACCAATTTTGATCAAATTTTGCCAAAAGATTGCAAATTCTTCGAGGATGAGACAGTGAAAGTTTGCAAGCTCTGCTCCAAGTGGAAGAGGATTAAATATTTGAAAAACAAGTTTTTCCTATGCTTTCAATGCGAGGCCAACAAAGGTCAAAGTTGGCACTGTCAGAATGTTGATTAAATTTTAGATTGCATCATAAAGTTTTGTGCTCAGTTAAAATTCATGGGCCAATAATTCTCAAACTCTGCACTGTCTAATTTTTTATTTGAAAAGGTTGCATCATAAAGCTAGAGTACACTGCTCCAAGTTTACCTAAATTGTCGTGCTGGTAAGAAGAGAATAAAAATTTTCTCACCTAGCTAGAGTACACTGCCCCAGCCCTAGCTTAATGGTTTTGCACAAGGGCAATAGAAAAACTGATCAAGATCAAGATCAAGTGATCTGTGTACATTTTATTAGCAATTGATTATTTCTCGCCCAGCTGGAGAGCCAACAGTGAATAAATTGGCTTAAAAGTGTGGATGCTTGAGCGAAATATTTTTATTTAAGTAGCAGTGGGTTGTTCTGCAGTGAATTTGCCAATCATGTCTCGAGTCAGTTAGTAAAGAATGTTAGATTGCCCTGTTAGATTGAGAAAACTTTTCAAAGAAGCAAAAGCTGTTTAAGAGGTCTTCATTGAGCACGATACTAATCGGTAAGTCTGATAGCCTGCCAAATCTTAAATTGTGATTAGCTTAATTTTCTTAAGGCATTATAATAGTGACTTCCTACCTGCTTGCAGGATTTTTTATCTGCTGTAGTGATTTTCCTACAAGCTCGGGAACAATTTTCTACAATTTTAGGGATTTCCTAGATGCTCAGGGGGATTTGCAAACTGCTTGGGAGATTTTCTAATGACTCTTATAAATTTTCTGACAGTTAGGGTGCTGGGAGTCTTTCTAACTGCTCGGGGAGATTTTCTAAACTACTTGAAGGGGACTTTCTAACTGCTTGGGGATACTTTCTGTCTGCTTGGGGATTTCTAACTGCCAAAAGGGAGTTTCTAAATTCTCGGGAGATTTTCTGTCTGCTTTGAGGATTGTTTATCTGTTTAGGGAGATTTCTATCTGATTCCGGGGATTTCTGACTGCTGGGAGGTTTCCAACTGCTTGAAGGAGATTTTCTAACTGCTCAAGCAGATTTTTTGTCTGCTTGGGGATTTTCTTAACTGCTCAGGGAGACTTTCTAACTGCTCGATGAACTTTTCTATCTGATTAGGGGATTTCTAACTGCTTGGTTGTTTTCGGACTGCTCTAGAAGGATTTTCTAAATGGCCTGGTGGATTTTCTGTCTGCTTTGAGGATTTTTTATCTGTTTACGGAGATTTCTATCTGATTCCGGGGATTTCTGATAGCTGGGAGGTTTCCAACCATTGGGGGAGATTTTCTCACTGCTTGAAAGATTTTTTAACTGCTTGGGGAACTTTTCTGTTGGCTTTATGGATTTGTTACTGCTCGGTGTAATTTTCTATCTAATCAGGGGATTTCTAACTGCTCAAAGCTATTTTCTTACTGTCCGGAAGTTTTTTAACTGTTTAAGGAGGTATTCTTACTGCTCGGGGAGATTTCTAACTGCTATGAAAATTTTTTTATCTGATTGGGAGATTTCTTACTGCTCGAAGGGAACAGCTTGGAGAATTTCTGACTGATCAAAGAGGATTTTCTAAATGCTCGTGGAGGTTTTTCTGTCAGCTTAGGGGATTTTCGACCTTTCTCGGGGGAGATTTTTCAGCTTGGAAGATTTTGTACCTCCTATTGAGATTTTTCTGTTTGCTTAGGGATTTCTTGCTGTTTGGGGAAATTATCTTTGTTATGTGGGATTTTTAATAGCTCAAACGGCACTTTCTAACTGCTTGGGAGATTTTTGACTGCTCAAAGGGTATTGTCACACTACCTGGGAAGATTTTCAAATTGCTTGGGGAGATTTTCTGTCTGCTTGGGGGGGGATTTTCTTTTGGCTCAGGGAGACTTTGTAACTGCTCGTGTGTGATTTTCTTTATGATTGCTGGATTTCTGAGACTGCTTGAAGGGGATTTTCTAACTGCCTGGGGGATTTTTAACTTCTCAGGAGGAGTTTTGACTGCTCACAAATTCTTTTTAACTGTTTGGGAGATTTTCTAACTGCTAGAGAACTTTTCTGTCTACTTGGGAATTTCTGACTGCTCAAAGAAAATTTTCTAAATGCTTGGGGGGACATTTTCTGTTTACCTGGGAGATTTTCTACCTCTTTGATTTTTTACTGCTCGGGGAAATTTTCTATGTGAATTGGGGAATTTCTAACAGTTTTAAAGGGACTTTCTAACTGCTTAGGAGATTCCTGACTGCTTTAAAGATATTGTCAAAGTTTTTGGGAAGATTCTCTAACTGCTCAGTGAGATTTTCTGTCTGCTTCGGGGATTTTCTGTCTGCTCAATGATATTTTATAACTGCTTGGTGTGATCTATCAGATTGGTGGATTTCTGAGACTGCCGCAAGGGGAATTTCCTAACTGCTTGGGCGATTTTTTTCTGCTCTGTGAATTTTTTGGTTGACTTGGGGATTTTTAATGCTGCAGGGGAATTTTTTAAGTGCTAGGTAGCTAACTGCTCTAGGAGATTTTATACTGCCCGGGAACTTTTTTGTCTGCTTGGGGGATTTCTAACAGCTCTGGAATATTTTCTGCCTGATTTGGGGATTTCTGACTGCCCGAACTGGACTTTTTTACTTCTTGGGGGATTTTTGACTGCTCAAAGGGTCTTTCTAAATGCTCGGGGAGATTTTCTGCTTGGTTGTGAAGATTTTCTAACTGCTCAAAGAGGACTTTTTAACTACTTAGGCGATGTCTGAATGCTCAAAGGGTATTTTCTGTCTGCTTGGGAAGATTTTCTAATTGCTAAGGGAGGTTTTCTGTCTGCTTCGAGGATATCTTCTTACTGTTCAAAGGGGATTTCATAAATGTTTGGGTAGTCTGCTTGGGGAATTTTCTGTTTACTGGGGGGATTTCTGACTGATCAGGGAATTTTCTCTTTGATTGAGGGATTTCTGACTCCTAGAAGGGGATTTTCTAACTGCTAGGGGTATTTTTCCGTCTGCTTGAGGGGCTTTCTACCTGACTGCTGGGGAAATATTTTCCGACTGCTCAGAAAAGTTTTTTCTATGTATAGGGAATTTCTGACCACTCGGGGAAAGTTTCTATTTGATTGGAATTTCCGAATTCTCAAAAGTGGTTTTCTAACTGCTGGGGGGATTTTTTCTGTTCGTGGGTTTTCTACCTTATCCTGGGGGAAGATTTTTCGGCTGCTCGGAAAAAAATTTAGCTGCTTGGGTGATTTAGGACTGCTTGAAGGAGATTTTCTAAATGCTCAGGGAGATTTTCAGTCTGCTTGGGGATTTTGTAACTGCTCAAGGAACTTTCTGTCTGATTAGGGGATTTCTAACTGAGTGGGTGTTTTCAGACTGCTTGAGGGAGATTTTCTAAATGGTCCGGGAGATTTTTAACTGCATGAGAAGTTTTTCTAACTGTCTCAGGTAGATTTTCCAACTGCTTAAAGGGGATTTCTTAAATGCCCTGGAAGATTTTTCAACTGCCTGGGGTAGAATTTCCAACTGCTCATGAGACTTTTTTTCTGCTTGGGATTCTTTGTCTGGTTGGGGAATTCTCTGTCTGTGGGGGTATTTTTTACCAGAAGACTTTTCTTCTCTGGAGGCTTCTTGGTCTGCTTAGGGGATTTATAACTGCCTGGGGAAAGTTTCTATATGATTGGAGGATTTTCTAACTGCTGGCAGGGTTTTCTACTTTACTGCTGGGGGAAGATTTTTTGACTGCTCTAAAAATTTTCCAGCTGCTCGGAAAGATTATCTAGCTGGTTGGGAGATTTTTCAAGTGCTCAGGGCACTTTCAGTAGATTTTCTGAATACATGGAAGGATATTATGCTTTTAGAGAGACTTTAATTTTGCTGCAGAGATTTTCTAGCAGCTTAGGGAGATTTCTGTTGAGTTACATGAGTGATTTAAAATGCCTGTCTGTGCCCCCCTGGGGGGGCACCAAAGAGCTAGTTTAGTACTAAATATTTATGTGCAACTTCAAAAATTTGGTTGGCCAGTGAGACTTAGTTGAAAAAAAATTTAGACTTACTTGGGGCCAAAGTGCAAAGGACCAAAAAAGGTCCCACAAACCACTTCCTTCCTATAATTTGCCTACTTGCTATGTTGTTATACTATTCTCCTCCCAATTTGACACTTCCACTACCCATCATATAATTTACCCCTCCATTTTGCAACTTACTTCAATTTTTACCAATTTTGCCATTTTGCAATTTGCAACTTACATCGACAATTTTGTAACTTACTTTGGTCAGCAACCAAATCAGTCAACTTAGCTGACTGTTGTGAGGAAGGCCCTAGTAATCAATTAAACTCGCGCAATTTTTGTTTTACTGTCTTCTATAAAAAATATAAAAATCCTATAAAAATGTTTGTTTTAATGTGCTGTATAAAATCTATAATATTTTTATAAAATTTTGATATTTTGCAATTCAAACAAATTTTAACATCTTCTGGTATAAGAGGAAGCAATTTTGAAGGAGGAAAAATAAAGTGTTGACCTCACTGTTCACTTGTGATTAATAATAGCTAAGAACTTTGTGACTAAGTAGAAATCCTAGAGTTCAGTCTTACTAAGAGTCTTGTTGAATTTACGGCCATAGAGCCAGGAAGGGCCATTGTGCCAATTGAGCCAAGTGCTATTGAGCCAAGTGCCAGTTGAGCCAAGTGCTATTGGGCCAGAGTGCCAGAAAGGAGCAATAGTGCTACTGAGCCAAGTGCCAGTTGAGCCAAGTGCTATTGGGCCAGAGTGCCAGAAAGGAGCCATAGTGCTATTGAGCCAAGTGCTATTGGGCCAGCATGCCAGAAAGGAGCCATAGTGCTATTAGGCCAAGTGCCAGTTGAGCCAAGTGCTATTGGGCCAGAGTGCCAGAAAGGAGCCATAGTGCTATTGAGCCAAGTGCCAGTTGAGCCAAGTGCTATTGGGCCAGAGTGCCAGAAAGGAGCCATAGTGCTATTGAGCCAAGTGCCAGTTGAGCTAAGTGCTATTGGGCCAGAGTGCCAGAAAGGAGCCATAGTGCTATTGGGTCAAGTGCCAGTTGAGCCAAGTGCTATTGGGCCAGAGTGCCAGAAAGGAGCCATAGTGCTATTGGGCCAAGTGCCAGTTGAGCCAAGTGCTATTGGGCCAGAGTGCCAGAAAGGAGCCATAGTGCTATTGAGCTAAGTGCTATTGGGCCAGAGTGCCAGAAAGGAGCCATAGTGCTATTGAGCCAAGTGCCAGTTGAGCCAAGTGCTATTGGGCCAGAGTGCCAGAAAGGAGCCAGAGTGCCAGAAAGAAGCCATAGTGCTATTGAGCCAAGTGCTATTGGGCCAGAGTGCCAGAAAGGAGCCATAGTGCTATTGGGTCAAGTGCCAGTTGAGCCAAGTGCTATTGGGCAGAGTGCCAGAAAGGAGCCATAGTGCTATTGGGCCAAGTGCCAGTTGAGCCAAGTGCTAGTTGGGCCAAGTGCCAAATATATGCAGAATAGGGATTAAGTCTAGGGATTGAAGTTAGGTAATTAGGGCCTGAAGTTTTAGAAATTTAGGGATCAAAAGCCGTGACCCTCTGTTCCACGGAAATGCCTTTTGGACAAAATCAGTGCTTATTGCTTGGCACTGCAAATTGCTACTAGAGGACTAGGAAATTAGAAGAGAGGAGAGGAAAACCACTGGCACAGTTGCACACGTATGTTTCTAAAGTGCATGGGAATATAGCATTATAGGTAAATATATATTGCAGTTTAAAGAGTTAGAAACTAGAACCAAAGACAAAATATTAGCAATTGCTTCTAGAATTTGGCATAAAACCTTGGATTAAATATTGTTGCCATGTCAATTTGCTACTTAGCTTGATATCGTAGCAGGTAATAGGATAAGTCAGTCTATCTATATTAGTGCCAATGCTGCATGTGGCCAATGGCCACCCCAGGACCATTAGTATTGGTCTTTAGCTCAGTGCAAATTTTTTGTAGTATACTTGCTTACTTCTAATAAATGGCCAGATTGGCAAGATTTATATACTCTATGTCTTTGTTAGCCAATAGGCTATATGAATATAGTAAGCAATTGCTTGAACTCAACAGAAGTCTCAATTAAGTATGAAAAAAGTAAATGCTTCACGGTTGGGCTAGATACTAATATATCGGGTAAAAAATTGCCACAATAAGATGCAAGTGTTTTTTTATTTTACTCCCTTAGAACAACTTAAAACAATCACTCCTAAAAATCCAAGTGCCTATCTTGACTAGAAAAATCAATTGTTCCGATTTTTTTGCTTTTTCACTTATAATGAATTTAAGTTAATTCTGCTAGTAATGTAAGTAACGAGTAACTGCTTGTTCTCCAACGCTAAATTGCCATCCTAAAGGATTCACCAGGACTTGCTTTAAGTTTGGCTCCACAGCACGAGATGAGCTTGCACCAGTGCGAAGCACTTAGGCAGCCTGAAGAACTTGGTTGTTGCTCAGATTCAGAGCCATCTTCAAGTTTATCATAGTAGTAGTTTTTGTTGGGGGAAAACTTGCACCACTGTCATTGTCACGCGCCATGGAAACTCGGATTGGGTGATCACCTTGATGTCTGGCCAGAGAAATCTCAGAGGAATTTGTTTGGATTGTCTTTTCAGCAATGCAGTTACTGGCCAGCATCTCCAATGTCCTCGGACTAGCTATCCTCTGGATGTTCACAACCTTGGCTGTCAAATTGCACTTGTGCTGCTTGCCACGTCCAACTGGTGACTGACAGAATGAACAAGAAAGAACTGATGTCGCTGCTTCTGCTGGTGCTGGGGATCTTTCGCGTGGGCGACCGGGGGAAGCTCGAGCAGGACCTTCTGTGTATGTTGTCCTGGGATTGCTGCGTTTATGGTGATTACCACAAGCTATTTCACATAGCTGGCACACACAGTCTGGTCAGTTTCGGGTTGTTGGAGGCAGACTCCTCATGTTGGCAATCATTTTTTCGTAATTTGGCCTTGGTGGTAGAACACGTGGCGAGGAACTGTTAAGCGAGGAAAGAACATGCCGGCAGCCTTGACAAACTCCTTCAGGAAGAAAATGCTGCACTGTCTGATAGTCAGGAATTTTGCTTGTTATTTTTTCAGCATTAGCAGATGAGTAAATCAGCGCAGAAGCCCTTCTTAAGCAGAGCAGGCACAAACTTTTCCTATTCTTATGAGTTTTCTTGGTGGTAGGCATTGAAGAAAAATGTTAATTGAGTGTTATTACAATAGATCAGACAAATACATGCTCCAAACTTCGATACACACGTAGTTATTTTAATTAAAAAATGGAGACACCAGAACTTATACAAAAACCGTATAAAAAATTTCAGCCTAAATTACTTAAAAGGCTATAAAATTATTATACTAACCATGCCTTTATTACTCTTATCAGGTTGTTGGTGCCTTTTTATGGAGCCTTAACAACGAATACAGTTGCTATGCTCATAAATTGCAGCTGTAATTGCACTTTGATAAAGAAGGCTAAAGATACAGTGAGTATCTTTAGTAATCTGTAATTATAGATTTAAATTTACCACTTACATGATTTATGTTTTTAATAATTTTAGCCATAAAGCATTGGAGAACAAGGAGTTACTCATTACTTACGTTACTAGTAGAATTAACTTAAATTCATTATAAGTGAAAAAGCAAAAAAATCGGAACAATTAGATTTTTCTAGTCAAGATAGGCACTTGGATTTTTAGGAGTGATTGTTTTAAGTTGTTCTAAGGGAGTAAAATAAAAAAACACTTGCATCTTATTGTGGCAATTTTTTACCCGAATATTAGTATCCAGCCCAACCGTGGCTTGCTTCTGAGCAAATGCTATATGACTAAGTTTAAGTAAGGACTCATATCAAGAACAAAAAACTGAGCAACTACTTGGATGGCAGAAAATTCACTCAAAGTTTGACATAAAACATTATTTATCCAAAAAGTGACAAGTTGCTCAAAATCTAAGATATTTCTTAGCTCTAAGCACTTGCTTCAACTCAGAGTAGGAGAATTTACTTGTGACCAATTGCTGGCTTTATTCATATGGCCTAATGTTCACTTGGACTCAGAGTGGAGCTGCACGTAAGAAAAGATAAGTATAGTTCATACATATTATACTTTTACCATACCATATACTTAATTACTTACATTAACTATTCTCAATTACTTACCATAAACTATTGTAATATGCATGATAATTATACTTTTAGGGACATTCAGAAAAGTAACTTTTATGCAAAAAATACCTCATGCTAGGTTTAAATATATGCTTAACCATACAATTTCTTATAACTTAATTTAGTTTTTAATTCACCTAATTGTCTACATATATTTTTAGTTTGTATTAAATATATACATGCTACATTGTTCATGGCAATATAGCTAATGTAAGACTTTATTGTTGTCTATGTGTCTTGAAATAGAAGGTTATTTAATATTAAGAATAGGCCTTGTATTGTAAAAAAAATAAAACCTAGTAGCTAATTAGAAAGTTTGACTCTAAGAAGTCGAAATAAGAAACAAGATTATACTATTCTATCTTGAAAAAAATCATTAACTATTCAGGCTCAATCTAGAATAAACCTTTATATAGCTAAAGGTATAAAACATATTCTCAGTGGCTGATAACACTTGATTGATGCGCTATGCTCTTCAGGCATGCGGCGAAAGCCTGTCATCTCGCTGCGCGGTCCTGTGCCTCAGCCGCCGTCCTCTCCGCTGCCTCTGCCGCCCGCCGAGCTTCCTGACGAGCAGCCGAAGCAGCAGCTCCAGCAGCAGTTGCAGTCCCGCTCCATCAACCTGCTCCCGCCGTCCTCGTCCTACAGCAGCAAAGCCGCTTTAACTAGCAGTGCGGCGGTGTGTCAGAGCGGCCTGCTGCTGCTGCGACACCGCGGCGACACCGAGCTGAACGACATCGATGCCGATGAGGACGACGAAGATGATTTCGCTGAAGTCAGCGGCGATTTCGCTGCCGCCAGCAGCGGTGGCGGCTGCTCTCTGGCGCCTCTGGACCTGTCAATCAAAGACGGCTCGGCCAAGCGTTTCCCGTCGCCTCAGCCGGAGCCCCGGAGCCCGCAGCAGGCGGAGCCGTCGCCACTCCGGCCGTCGCCCCCGGCTTCGGGCGGAGCCGCTGCGGCCGGGTCGGCGACCCGCCTGTCCTGCACAGCCTGCGACCGGGAATTCTTTGACCGATCAACCCTCAACCGGCACATCCGTACCGTGCACTCCGGCTGCAAGCCGCACCGTTGCGAGTTCTGCGGCAAGGGCTTCGCCAGGGCGGACTATCTGAGGAAGCACTACACCACGCATGCAGGCCAGCCCGCGACTGCGCCGCCGCCGCCGCCGCCGCCGCCGCCTCTGCATTCGCCTGCTTCTCAGCAGCAGCAGCAGCAACAGCAACAACAGTATCACCCCCAGCAGCAGCAGCCTCCGCCGCCGCCGCCACCCCTTAGCCCGGAGGTGGCTAACGCGTTGAAAGCGATCTGGTTGCAGCACAAATTGTTGACGACCGCAGCGCCCAGCGCGCAACAGTTTTAGCAGGCTGTTTGTGTTGGTCCAAGCCAAATTTGAGGGAACATTACGCTTTGCCCTACTGTAAGTAGAAAAGTAGGAAAAATATATTAATCAGAAATATTGCTAAACATATTTAAGGCAGGAAAGTTAGCTGAAATCATAGATTGTCTATCGCATAGGCAGAGTAGAGTTGGGTAGTTTTCATTGTTTTACTTTCGCTCGAGTTTCTCTCATAGTTGGAGCTCCACGTTGCTGTCAGCGCCTTCAAGCTTGCCCTCAACTTTATTTTATTGTTTCATCTGGCCGAGTTTTTTTCGCGACTTTTCTTCATCGTAAATGTGCGACGTGGTGGTCTTCCGAACATAGATTTTGCCTCCTATTGTGCTAACGGCCTTCTCCACTAAGTCTTTTTCCTTCGAGTTTCCTAGAAAATGTCTTATATATTCTACCCTCGGCGTGTTTTTGTTTGTCGATTCCGTGAGGATTTTAACCGCTAAAAATAATCTTTCCTCCTATTTTACCCCGCTGGTACTGATTGCCTTAGTTTCCTCGCTGCTCGCTTTTGTAAATTTTATGGAAATATGCGTTAGCTGCCTACTAGCAAGTAGTACGATGATTGCAGTTTTATTTATTTCAATGCCAATTAGCGTATTTTTTTCTCGCTTCAAAAAGAAAAATTACTTTGGCTTTGCTTTTAGATTTTTTACGACTTGTCGACCCTGTTTTACTACTATTTTGGGTGAGTAGTAAGTGAAAACTTTGAACCCTTCCATCAGCTTAATTCACTTTATTTCAGAGTTTTCTGTCAATGAAAATGGCTTATATATTTGCGCTTGTACAGATCTGAACGCTCGCGCTAATAAAAGTAGCTTGTGTGTTTGTTAACGTGGCCAACTGAAAATTAATTTTTTTATTGCACAGATTTATTGTGTGCCTGAGCGTCTTCCACCAAGTGTGTAAGTTAGTTTTGCGGCATGTACACTAGCCATCGGCTTGCTAACCGGCTGTTTATTGTTTCTTTTACTTACTTTTGCTTACCCTTATTTATCAGGACGTTTTAATGAAATTTTTCATCAAGATTTTCGTCTTGCTACGTTTTGTGTGTGCAGAGCGCATTATTTGTTCGACTTTGTTCCTTGATTTGCTTTTTTTTTATTTGAGCCATTTGATGCGTTGATTTTCAGCTGCTGCTTGACTAGCCATTGTCAAATTTTTTGTCTAGATTTTTGTGTTTTTATAAGAATCTCTAAAGTCATAATGGAATGTCAAAAATGTTTCTCAGAATGTTTAAAATCCTCATGGAATATCAAGACTGTTGCTTAGAATGTTTAAAATCCTTCTTAAATATCAAGACTGTTTCTTAGAATGTTTAAAATCCTTCTGAAATATCAAGACTGTTTCTTAGAATGTTTAAAATCCTTCTGGAATATCAAGACTGTTTCTTATAATGTTTTAAATCATCATATAACTCGTATAATGTCTGGCCTGTTTTTTAGGAATCTCTAAAATCATCGGGAATGTTTGAAATGTTTTTTAAGAATCTCTAAAATCATCGGGAATGTTTGAAATGTTTCTAAGAATCTCTAAAATCATTGTGAATTTTGAACTGTTTTCGAAGAATCTCTAAAATCATCGGGAATGTTTGAACTGTTGTCTAAGAATCTCTAAAATCGTCGGGAATGTTTGAACTGTTTTCTAAGAATCTCTGAAATCATCGGGAATGTTTGAACTGTTTTCCAAGAATCTCTAAAATCATCGGGAATGTTTGAACTGTTTTCTAAGAATCTCTAAAATCGTCGGGAATGTTTGAACTGTTTTCTAAGAATCTCTAAAATCATCGGGAATGTTTGAACTGTTTTCCAAGAATCTCTAAAATCATCGGGAATGTTTGAACTGTTTTCTAAGAATCTCTAAAATCATCGGGAATGTTTGAACTGTTTTCTAAGAATCTCTAAAATCGTCGGGAATGTTTGAACTGTTTTCTAAGAATCTCTAAAATCATCGGGATGTTTGAACTGTTTTCCAAGAATCTCTAAAATCATCGGGAATTTTGAACTGTTTTCTAAGAATCTCTAAAATCATCAGGAATTTTTTAACTGTTTTCTAAGAATCTCTAAAAGTCATCGGAAATGTCTTAACTATTTATTTAAAAAATGTGAGTGATCAAGGAAATTTTTATAATTTTTATTGGTAAAATCTTTAATGCTTATTTTAGAGGTTCCTGACTTGCGAAGATTTTTGCTAAGAAAAAAATTATCGAATACAAATTCTTTATAGGGATGCGATGCAATCCGTCATTAGCTGAACTGAGTTTTTTCTCACTGGCTTTAACATACTTGAGATATAATTACTCTTCTTTTCTTTCTCTTTTGGCAGCAATCCTGTTTTTTGAAATTTGTTTTTTTGTTTAATTTATTTCGTGGCGGTTTGGTTACCGACTGTGTAAATAGCAATGTGAACAGCTTGTTATACATTTGTTTTGATCTCAACCTTTTTTATCTCATCTCCTAATTTATCCCCTTTTATCCCTGTCGTAGGTCTTCCCGCGTTTTTTTGTTTGAATTTGTCCTTTTTTGACCCGCCAACTGTTATTTGAATATTTTGCATGAAAATTTATTTATAAATTATTTGATTTTTGTTGCTAAGGTTTGCGGCCAATTATTTTTATGTAATTTTTTTATTGGAACATTATGTAAAGTTTGCGCTATTCTCGACATTTCATTATTTTCGCAGCGTTTTTATTTCTGACGAAATCATGGATGGGAAATCACTAAAATTAGTCTTTACCACAGAGAAAAAGTGAGTTGGTTTATAGAAACTGAAAGTAAGAATATTTGCCCATTTTATTGGATGATACTGTATGCTCAGCTCTGACTTTTGGAGTTTATTTGCTTACCCTAATGTGCCTGAATTTAATTGACTGGGTTCTTTTTTCAAATTTTGCATGAAAATGGCGCGCGTGCGTCAGTGACTACTAGCCAAAGCATTATATTGCGCATAAAATCGTTTTTCCCTTATTTTTATCCTTGGCGGGCGAAAATTTCTCTCTTGTTCCTAATTTGTTGAATTCGGGTATAAATTTTTGTTCCTTATTTTTTTCCAACGATTCTACTTAGTGGCTCCATTTGTGTCGAACAAGTTGCTGGTTGTTTTGGCTGCTGCTCCCATCCCATCTACTACTTGCAATCCCGTTTTATGTTGAGTTTTTTTTAATTGAAATCTATATCAGTTCCTTGCACATTTTTGAAAATCAACAAAATATACAAGTGTTTTTAATGGCTGCATTGCGTGCTAAATGTGCTTTACATGTAAGTTTTTTGAACTTTTTTTCGGTTGATTTCCTTAGACGCAAAAAGTTTCTGTTCGATTAATTGTTCTTTATTGTTTTAAATTAATTTGCTTCTTATTATGTTATCTGACGTGTGTTACTCTGTATTCAAGGATTTTAAATTAAGGGATTGTCAAAATTTCATCTGGGGGGACTCGAACTCGTGACCTTCCAATTTCAAGTCAGATGCTATAATTCCCCGGAAGTCGAACTGTTCGACAGGTATTCAATCAAATTTATTTCTAACGCAGACTATTATTGAAATCAGTAGTATGAATGCATGAGGCAAGCGTATTTTTTTCCCCAAAACTTGACCACAATGTAGGCGAATAAAATGCCTAAGCACGCCATGACAGTATAAGGGTTCGGTGGTGTAGTGGTTATCACATCTGTCTCACACACAGAAGGTCCCCGGTTCGAGCCCGGGCCGAACCATAATTTTTTCAAAGTCTTACTCTAGCCTCTAGCGGAAAGGTTATTTGATTTTGACCCAACAATTTTGTTTATTGCTTTCTAAAAGAAGCAATTGTAAAAGCAAAAAGTAGAAGCAATTGACGTTTTCTAAAAAGAATATACTTTTACAACTGCAGAGCCGTAGTAAATTTTATTACAATACATGCTCTTACTTCACTTTTAACTTTCAGCAAATCCCTCCTTGAATACGAGCTAACTTAAAAGTTTCCTTTCGTTGATTATGTTCGGGGTCCATATCGCTTGACCTAAGTTTTACTTAAGATTGAATAAGGTTTTCACCTTATATTGTGGCTAATTTATTAACCTAACTGACATTATCGGAACAGAGTTATGAAGAGTTAATAACTTACAATGCCGATATGTATAGAAATAAATTTTATAGGGCAAGAAATTCCATGTAAGTAGGCAGTAGTTATGAGAGCATATGAGTTTATATTTTTGTGGTTTCTTTAGTCGCTAAATTAACAGTTTTTTTTCTATTTCGGCAGTAGGGATGAAAAAATGTTTTTTGGATAAATATCTTCGAGAAAAATCTATTTAATTGCGACTGTTTAACATGATCCAATGAAGCGCTGAATTAATAAATTGCGGGGTAATTTCGAGAATGACAAATCGCATCCACGGGGCAGCCAACTTGGTGCACTGCTTTTCGTGCTGCTGGTCATTCGTTATCCGTGCTATAGTGATCGCATTGTATTCAGGGCAACGATTATGCGTTTAATCATGCTGATCAAGCCAATTGGGGTTTTAGATTGCGTGCCTGGTCTATATATGCTTGGTGATACACATTTCTAAGCCAGATCTATGTAGGTTGTAGCCTGTATATGTAGTCATTATTATAGCTTAGAAATCAACCAAAAGACTCGAACATGGAAGCACAAAATACTACAGTGCTAGCCAGCACGATTGTTTATGCTAATCTTAACTAATTTTCGCCCTCACTGTAAATGAACACAGGTATCAATAATGCATAAAGACTTATCGCTCTTCACTGCTGAGACTTGTGATGCGTAGCAAAGCGCTATGGACTTTTATAATTTTACAATTACTTCAAAGTAGTTGCAAATTAGCTAAGCCTCATACTAAAAACATTTCGGCTAAATGATCAAAGCTTCAGTCGAAGCAACAAGCGATAGTCAAAGCTAGCGAATCGAAAAATCAGACAATTTCAACAAAAAAGTGACAAATATTGTAAGCAAAAATGTTTAGTGAGACTACATTTCTATAGCATAATTACAGTGCTTCTTGCACATCTTTAACTGCTTATATGCGGAGTAAACATTTAAGTATTATCCCTAAAGCCAACTCTAGCCTAATGCACCAATATTTTTAGCCAACCATACGAAGGGGATAAACTCTTATGGTGAAATCCCTGTCCTGCGTCATGGCATCAAGTTTCTGCATATTAATTAAAGCCATTGATAATATATGGCTCGCGTAGCGCACAGATGTAACTGCAAGGAGAAGACAGCAAGCTGTATTGGTAGAAGCGGGGTTGACAATGCGTAGCCATGTTATGCGCGCGTCAAACAGTGTCTGGGGGGCAAGTAAGTAAGTTCAATAGCTGATTATGTTACGGCGGCGCACGATCTATACAGCTACTGTTAGTCTGGACGCCTGATCACGGTAGTTAACTAGCGGCGATCAATCTGCGGATTCTATCTTGTGCTTGGCGCGGATGGTTAAGCGGATCTTGCTCTGGTTGCGAATCGCCATGCCCAGCTGGTGCAGGGTCATGTTGGACACTTTCTCACCTTCCAGCTCTAGCAGCTCGTCGCCTGGTTGAACGCCCTGTTGTTTTCAAGCACGGAAATCTAATAAGTTGCGATCGCAATGCTTCAATACAAAATAAGGACGGTGAGCGACTCACTTGCTGATGGGCGGGAGAGCCCGTGGCCACGGCAGATACCAGCACCGCAGGCGATTCACCCTCTCGTTTGGCCATGGTTACCGACAGGCCGAAAGTTCCGCTGGCCTTGATTAGGGTGATCTGACGCACGTCCGGCTCGCTCGGCTGGTGTTGCTGCTGCTGGTGCTGCTGCTGGTACTGGCCGTAGAACTGGTTGAAGAATTCGGCTGGCGAGAAACCGGCGTACGGCATCTGCGCAGCGGCCGCCTGCATCATCATCTGGCCAGTCATCCATTGGAAGAACAAGTTGCCCGGATAAGAGGAGCTGTAAGGCATCTGCTGGTGCTGCTGCGGCTGGCTGCCCCGAGACATCGGAGATATTGGCCGCGACTGAGACCTCGAGCCCATCATCATTGGAGGCGGCGGCGGCGGTGGTGGCGGAGGGAAGAAGTAGCCGAAGGGAAACTCCGACGTTGGAGCGCTTCCGTGAGCTGCGGATGCGACGCCGAATGCGGCCGCAGCCGGATGGGGAAACTGCGGCGTTGCGGCTGTTGATGACATCGCAGTCACGGGTGGCATGGATGTCATTGGACCCGTTGGTAAAGTTGCAGCAGCAGCAGCAGCAGCCGCTCCAGCACCAGCAGTCGGCGCAGAAACGGACGGCATCGAAGAATCGTCCGTGTTGCTGAAGCTGCTGCTGCTGTTCCTTGTCCGCTGACTCCGCCGGGCTGTGTCAATAGAGATCGGCTGCGAGACTTCCGGGTGTCTAGAATGCTCGGAATGAGTCACATTAGAAGCATCTGCTGCCTTGCTGATATGCTCTTCCGGATGATTGGCTTTTGCAATTTCCTCCTCGGCTGCTTCCCTTGCGTAGAGCAGATCAGCTTCGTGCAGAACATCGTCCAGCTCTGCCTCATCGTCCGGCCCAGCTGCTTCATTCAATTTCTCATCAGCCTGCGGCGAAGACTGGACCCGATCGGGCATCGACTGAGGAGGCTGCGGCGGCTTTGCAAGCGAAAGGGCCAAAGGTGAAGGCGGAGTTCGATGCCGACTTCCTGGCAGGTTCAGGCCTGTGGGTTTTAGAGGCGGATGTCCTTCAAGTTAATTTCTTTGGCGAAAAATTGGCGAATCGAAAAGAAGTTTGTGATGTTTAAATAACATTGAAGTCCATGATGCTATTGATATTTTTGGCCCGGCAAGAATTTTAAGGTCAGTAACCGGAGAATCACTAAGTACGTGATGGCCCAGGCGGCGCCTAACCTTAAATGTGCAACGCTGATCGAGATAACTTCTCCCCGTTTCTCCTATTCTTTGGTTGCCAGCTACAGCTCACCAGTCAGGAGATTGAGGCTCTGGGGATCACGAAATTGATCTTCATTTCCTTCTTTTCTCCCGGGTTTCTG
The DNA here is from genome assembly GCA_950096795.1 of Macrostomum cliftonense. Classification (NCBI taxonomy): domain Eukaryota; kingdom Metazoa; phylum Platyhelminthes; family Macrostomidae; genus Macrostomum; species Macrostomum cliftonense. The sequence goes on along the minus strand of CATNEM010000301.1, from coordinate 1,089,748 downwards.
AGCGAGCTAATCTGTCTTTTGCAGGGCCAACCAAAGAGAGAGAGAGAAGCAGGCAGGGAACGAGAGCTGGTACAATAAGTGCAAGTTGATTGATGTTGTCGTCAGAAAGCTTGGGAGTTTTGCTCAAAGTATAAATTAGCAATCAGCTTCTTTCGTAATCTCGCATCGCCATAAAAACTCAGATTTTCTACAGATCGTAGTTATATTTCTTTTTCTATCTACTTCTGTCCAAACACGTAATTCATCTATGTGAATAAGCTAAAACTAGACGTCAGTCAATTAATTCATGAGCATTTCCAATTTAAAAAATCGTCTATTTTTTCATTTTTTTCAATGCTATAAAAAGCAGCATTTTTCAAACAACACTGAAACCATGCAAGGCATGTCGAGCTGCGATAACAGGGACGTGCGACTGTCTCTCAGAGAATTATTCTTTCTTAGACCCAAACCGTGGATTTTTCCACAGGAAAATTGGCTGCCTTGGCTGCCAACATTTGAAAATATGAAGCATTTGTCCTAAGTGATATCTAGTAAATTTGGTATAAAGAAAATTGCTGGCTTTAAAATTGATTTATCCGACTAAAGAGTAATGTTACTCATGTGCGTACATACTGGCCTACTGTGCAAGGCTTCGCAACTCACTTTCCGCAGGCGATGTGGTCGAGTCCCTCAGCAGCGGCCTGCCCAGATCGCACTGAATCTCTCGGCTGTCCACCTGAGCGCCGTGCTGCTTCAGCTGGCGAAATGCGTCGCCGGCAGCGCCGCCGCTGCCGCTACCGCTGCAGTCGGAGTGCATGGAAACCTGCAGGCCGAAGTCGGCGTGACCTTCTGGCGTCCGCTCCAGCTGCAGCTCCGTCTGGCAGCCGGCTGTCGCTCTCGAAGTTGTCGTGGTGGTCGAGGACGCGGTCGCGGTTGCTACGGGTCCGCTGGCAACGGGCCAGCCCTGTAGTAGGCGCGACTTCAGGTACTCGCTCTCCAGGACGGATGATGAAACAGATGCCTTAGGCGAGAGAAATGAAGTGACGTTACGTTCTCTTAGATGAAAAACGAAAATTTTCAGTAGAGAATTCAATCGTCTTGGCGCCACCAACAATCAAACCTAGCGGTGGGATGTTTGCTTAGTGTGTTGTGGGATTACAAATAAGTCTCGTCAGTGAGGGGGTGAGTGGCTCTGCGGTCTAGCGCGTCTGCCTTTTGTACTACTGGTCTAGGTTCGCGTTGTAGGTTGTTTCTTTTTTGTGCAGGGTCACATTCATTTGGGGCCTTGTGCACGAATTGGTTGGGCTATGGGCCAATTGCGCAATCTACCCCAATGAGGTCAACCCCCGAAGACATAGAGTGTACATCCCTGGAGAACCGGTTGTAAACTCTAGTGACTGGGTGAGTGCGTGACTGGGTGCTATTTTGGATTCCGCTGTGCACCGTGTGTCCGCGTGTGTGTGCCTGCGTACGGTACTTAGTGTGACTGAACGCGCTTCAGGAGTCAGCACACGAATGGACAGTCATGCCCAGTCGTGTGGGACAATGTCGCTTTATAATTAAAGGTGGCTACTGGCCTCCTGCAGATTATTTTTTGTTCTTAGACTCTTCAGCGTAGTTTGGTTTATTTGGCTGAGTCTTTCTTACGAATTTTTAGGGTTTTACGCTCGTATTAATCTAAAATGAGTTAGACAGCTCAGAAGTTGAGCTAACCAGATCGTCTTCATCCTTGCCGTTGCCGGTGCTCGGACCGTACAGCATTCGGTACAGCTGGTTGTCGGCCACGGGCGGACTGCTGGAGAATTTCGCCCGAGTAGCCGAGGAAATTGGCAACGAAGCGGAAGACGTTGTTGTGGCCGGCATGGGCGCCATTGGGCGCGGAGGCGGTGAGATCGAGCTGGCGTCGTTGCCTCGTCTAGGAGGCTTCGCGTCGCGCTGCAGCGAGCTGCTCTTCTCGCGAATCTGGCGTAGACGTGTCTGACTGTCGTCGGGATCTAAAATGGACGGTGAAGGGTGGTCAGGCTTCGCCTTGCAAACCGATTCAAGGGTGCAAAAGCCCTGTTTTGATTCCTAAAACCTATAATAACACCCTAGTACGCTGTGAGATGGCATTAATTTAAAATAAGATTTGGTCCTATTTTAGACATCAATTTTGTATTTAACATCCCGTTTTTCATTAATTTCTCACGAAGGATGGCTCTGCTTGACACGTTCCCTCGGTGAATTTCTTTTTACATAACCAGAGAGGCTTCCAAAAACTTCCGGTTGAAGTAACATTAATTAGAATTTGAAAAGGCGCGTTCAATAGAGAAGTAATTTTATGTTTTCACTTTTTTCAGTATTTTTCGAAGCTGCAACGCATTTTCCAGTAAAAAACGTTCACTGATATTAGTTAATGGCATTTGGTCCACCGGTTTTCTGATTCAATATTTTATAGGCTAATTTGAGTTACCCGAATGCAGCAGCTATTGCATGTAGCTACATATATGCGAAGGGACATAAAGTTTCCACTGCAGTGGCCAACTGAATAGGGAATTTTATTACGGCTTCCTAGAACCAATGCCCGCAGCGTGCTGTCAAAGGCATTAAAACGAAGGGAGGAGGAGAACGAAAAAAGGTTGCATCGGATAGATGGCCAAATGATGAGGGCAGCTGTTCAGCTTGACGAGAATGCAGGCTGCGTGCAACCAAGAAAGTGGTTGCAGAGGAGTCTCTGAAAACTGGGCTGCTTCATTCCAATGAAGTACACAGCAATTTCTTTGACAAAAAATTCTATTAGGGAAGTTGTCTGCGATGGAAAAACTGTTTAGCCTTTTAGCTTTGTATTCGTCTGGTATTATTTGTTGCATTAAATGCGTTCAACCGATAGCTTTTACATTTAAATTTGATGAAACAGTCATGTAAGAAAATAAAAAGTACATAAAAAACTACGTATGCTTTTCAAGGCAAAACTCGCGATATTTATCTATGTATAACATGTTACCATGCATTATAAAATTGTTTAGCGATTTTGTACGATGCATCTAAAATTTTACAGTAGGTATGCTTGTACGGTATTTCTGTTGAGCTGTAAATGGACCTTGGTAAAGTTTGTTTATCATTTATTTAATTTTTTTTTCCTTCTAATCACTTGATTCCTTTACAAATTTACTCATTTTCCGGTTTTTATTTTCTAAGAAATGCGTCCGAGCGTGACACGGTAGTATGTTATGCCTCGATCAAGAATCGATTCTCGATTTTTTTAAAGCCGGTCCGTTCGAAGCAAATTTTTTTGTTTTGGAAAAAAAGTTTTTTTAACTCTACTTATTACTACCAGCTACTTCGAACACAAATTCATTTTTTTCATGCCCTCCATAATATTTGCCTCCTCCCGCATTCGTTTTGGAATGAACTTCGAGTGTTGCCTTGCTAGGCAGATTCCACCGCGTTAAAAACATCCCATAGTACATCGAATATCAGTTTTGTTTGCAAGCTGTTTTCCAGACATTTCTATCTTACCGTGTGTTGTTCTGGAGGGAGGCGGGCCTCGCAAGCTACAAAAACGATTCGTTCCTGTCAAAAGATCCCCCATCCTTCATATTTCGTCTTCTTCCTTGCTTTGGCCTTTTATTGGACGCATCGGAGCTTGGGCCACCTTTCAGCTCGACCAGCGGGAGGCTGTTTCGACCCGTTCCGGTCTGCTCCTTATCCAAACCTCGGTGTCGAATTCTCCCTGTTCGTAATTATACGCACTTTTTTCGGGTTGAAGGGATCGCCAATGGCATTGGGTTGAAAGTTAATGCGTTTCTATTTTACTGGTCCTATTAGAATGGCCTCAGGGATGAATAAAAGCATTTGCATAATTTATAAGAAATGCCTTGTATAATATTTGGTGCAGGCGGACGACAGACACGAGGTCGGGCTATCAGCCCCGCCGTCTGGCAGCCTTCAACTCCAGTCTGGGCCACTTCAGCCGCATTTAACGAGCATAACTAAAGCCCCAAAGCTACCGCAGGCTGGCTAAGCCGCCGCCGAAATCAAATCAACGAGCCCTGGTGCCGAGCCCTTTCATGTCCGTGCCTCGAATTGGAGTGCATGCGGATGGCGGAGAGAGGTTACTAAGCTGAGCTCGTGTGGGATAATCGAATTGTTGTCCAGGGTACTTTTCGGCCTATTCTAGACTGGGGATTCAGGGGATTCGCAACGTACTTGCAGTAAACGCGCGAATCTGAAATAAAATCTTGTTGCCGAAACTGTTAGATTTTTCTCCACGTGGATTGCTTCTGATACTTAAAAGAAAAAATGGCCACCGCAATCGACTAACTCACCCACGTCTTCGACATCGGTTCTTGGTTCTGCTCTGGCTGCTGCAGATGACATCACCTCGACCATGGACACTGAGCGGCGGCTGATGAGGTCTGCACCGTCCGGCACAGCTTCTTGGCGCTCCGTCTCGCTGTCCCTGCTGTCTGAATCAACTGGAGCATCTTTAGCTACTTCTGCGCCGGCGTATCCATCTTCATTTGCGTCCTCCTCCTCTTCTGCTTCAACGTCCGTAGTGACTTCCGCACCGCTACCAGCCTTATTGGGAATATTATGCTTTGTTTCGTTTAATTCTGCGTTTGAATTATCAGCAGAAACTGCATCCTCTTGTATATCAGCCTCTAGTTCTTTCTTTTGCTCCTCGACACCTATTGATTCCTCACGCACAGGTTTGGATCGTTCCACAGTACCACCATTTGTGTTGTCTTCCGCATCCTCTTTCTCTGAGGCTTCCGCCGCCAATTTAACAGCTTCAAATGCGTCGTCAACCTCATTCTGATGCTTCGAGTTGCTTGGCGTTGATTCGCCATCTGCCAATTTCGATTCGCTGAACTCACATGTCGGTGGGGCCGAGTTAGACAGAGCGAACGCCACAGCTGCTGCAAGGGCTGCATCCGTGACCGGCTGTGCAGCTTCGGTGTCCGTGTCGGTGGAGAAGCCTGTGGTGACCTCAGAATCGGGCCTGTCCAAGATCACGTCGCAGATGCCATGATTAGTTTCATCGTGACACGGCATGATGTGCACTTCTTCTTGAGCTGGAGGCGGTGGAGGCGGTTGCCTTGCGGGGGTTACAGGCTGCTCTGCGACCATTGCTTGTGTAGTTATCGTGGTACCCGTTTCCATGGGTGAAACGTGAGCCTGCATCAACTCGTTTGCAGATTCATGAAGCAGCCGACGTTCTTGCTTGCGCTGCTCCTGCAGATTTCGGCGAGGGCTGTTGAGAGCCCAGAAGCCCTTGTCCTGCAGTGCAGCTAGCGGTGGTCTCGGCTTTGACATCTGATTCTTGATGCGCTCCATCAGCTCGTCGTCCGGATCTGGTGCCGTTGCTGCTGCGGCAGAAGCCGAGGCCGAAGCCGCTGAAGCTGTCTTAGCAGGGGACTTTCCACCGGCTGGACTGCCTCGAGCACCGCTGCCAGTGTTCGCCTCGTCCGTCGGCGACTCCTCCTTGATGACAGAGATCTGCGGATGCTGCTGACGCACGAAACCGAGCGACTGGTACTTGGCTGGTGCGGGCGCTGCGCTGGAGGAGGAACCATCGTGAGCGCCTTTCGATGTTGAAGGACCAGCGATGGGAACGATGCTCATGCTGCCGCCTTTTTGAGACAGTCCGGTAATGGGCGAAATCTGAGACTTGTAACGGACCTGCAGCAACAAGAGGGCTTGCTTCCTTAAGAAACTGCTTTAAGTAAAACTAGAGCTATTGGTTCAAAGCTAGAAACTGACCTGAAACGTGGCCGAATTCAGCTTGATGACGCGAGGCGCCGAGTCGTCTTTGAGCTTTCGAATCGGCGCGCTATCTGCCAGCGTGATTTTTTCAGCCAGGCCGATCGCACGCTCGAGCTTGCCGATTGCGCTGTCGGACAAGCCCAGCTGGTGTATGCTGAGCCGCTTGCTGCTGAACGTGGCGGAGCCGCCTGCTGGTCGCTGCTGAGTCTGCTTTTGCTGCTGGAGCTGCAGCTGGAGATTCTGACGAATCAGCGGCCCCTGCGATGGCTCCACAATGGTCGGCAAGCAAGCTGAGCTGTTACTTTTGGCTCTATTTCGACTGGCGGCTTCTAAAGCGATGTTTTCCTCCTGAAGCAACAGCTCCGAGCCCTTGAAGCGCTGACGCGACATGTTGATAAAGTCGTGTCTTTGCTCTATTGGTAGCAGTAGGGCGATCTCGCGCAATAAGCTCAGCTTCTTCGGCGAATCGATGATCTTCTCCAGACTGCTGATCAGCTGGCCCGCCGTGGTGGTCTCTCGGAAGGCTCGCAGCGCTGCTTTGAAGGTTTCGCATTCCTCCCGGCTGAGTAGCTGGTGCGCCGCCCTGCGCAGACTGGCGCTCCTGACGATAGTTACAGATGAATGTGATTGCGGCTTCATTATAGCATTGCCTGTTATTGCATGAAACTATATCCAGCTACAGCTCCAGCATGAGTGGATGATCAAATTATCCGGCTTTATGGCGGAAGTGCCCTTTTTGCATGGCTTTGCCAGCTGAACTCTGCCCTCCTCCCGAGGAGCTATTAACCAATCCAAGTCCTGCCAAATCAATCCACCAAGTTAGTAAATAACAGAAAAGTCAACGGGATTGAAAAGTACTATATTGAAAAAAGTTGCATCTCTAATGGAAGTGGATTTTTTCATCATCTGAGGGACTCACTGATGAGATTTTCAAGCCAACTTTTTTGGCCTGCATTGAGCTCAGCGGAAGCTCCGTGACGGCAGGCCTGAGGCGGCCGGTTGACTTAACAAAGCGAATGGGAGCAGAACTGGCGCATCAAAAGGGGGAATAATTCGGACTCTTCAATTCGGAAACGAACGACCTAGGTTCGCCCAATCTATCTTGTGCGCCGCAGTTGAAATACCGAGAGAGATCGGGGTAGGAAAGATACGCCAGCATAAAGCCAGCGGGGGGAGGGACAATTGGGCCACGGCATCACTGATCCGTTAACCCCATAGATAAAGGCCCATAGCTTGCTGATCACGCAAGCGGAGCCTATTTTCTGCAATACAGCTGCTGAGTTCTGGCCTGGGCCTCAAGTCTACTGACCAGTTTATCCGATTCCCTAGACCGGATTAAAGCATGGGAGGAAATCGATGGCTTGATAAGGATTTAATAGTCCTTATTAGGCAAAAACACAGAGGGTAATTCTGGACTCAGACGGAAACAATTCATTTGGGAATTTTTGACCTGCACGTAACATGCTTCCAGAATCTGTCTGCTACAACAGCTAATGGAATAAGTTATGAGTTTTCTGTACAAGTTTTTCTGGTGGATTATAAATTTGTACAACTATCATTGAGAACGTTTTTTTAAAACGTCTCTTTTGCTCAAAACCAGCTTAAGTATGTTTAAGCAACCACTTTACTAACAACGTTAATTTGGCTGCCTAGAGATACGGAATTAATCCTAATTAGCAACTATAAACAATAAGCGCTGGGTTATTTGCTCCCAATAAAAATGATGCCATCAAAAGCGTCCAATTTCAATGATTGATTCCCCCTGGCTCACCCCTCACGAAAGTGATTTAAAAGCCTCCCTATAAAAGCATGCCCAAGCCGTCAGCCTCTACTGTGATGACCTTTGGCACCTGTCCTCCAAATAGTCCAGCTGATTCCGGGTGGCGCCTCATCCGCTACGCTACTGATGAGACAAGGCTGGGTAAATTCTCATTCCATTACGGAGAAGCGGAGAGCCCAGGAGCGCATTAATAGTTAAAGGGTTACGGCGGTGGCGAGCAATGGCGCCTTGCCAGCTTGCATGGGCCGCTAGCGCAGGGAAAAAATTCCAGGCCTACGTTTCACACGGATTTTTCTCCTATTCCTTGTTCCGCGCCAAGTTTACTACTACAACAGTATATCACTGCCGATAGAGAAGTCCAATTACTGGTACCAATATAATCAAGAATGTCGGCCCTGGAAATTTTCAAAGCAATGCTTCATGAAACTAAACTTATTGGTTCAACAACTTACCTGTTGTACTTTTCTCGCGGTGACTTGGACATGCTGTGAGCAGTGAGTCAGCAGTTATCTGCTAACAAACCGAAAGTACGATTGAATTATCGAAGGCAGATAAACGCAGATTTTCTGGTCAAACGAGCATTTGGTGCTGCAGAACTCTAAATGAGCATAACAGGCCTTCCAGGGCTCAGTTCTCTCTCACTAGCCTTCTCTCTGTGTTGCGAATTTGCTCGAGGCAAACAGAAGAAAATTGACGATTCGAATGAAAGCTGGCCAGAAACACAGAAAGCAGCGAACCGAACAATTTTATTAAAGGAAGCAGAAGCCGAAACCGCGCATGAAAAAAAGTAAATATGTAAAAGAGAGAGAGGGAGAAGGAGAGTCCCCGCAAAGCCCAGTCGAAAATAGCACTTTGACCGTCACCTCGCGGAAGGCGTTCGTGGCTTTCGGTCGGGGTGGCGTCCTGATGAGGTCGACCAAGTTATGTGCGCGGCTTCGGGGAGGGACCATGCAGCCTCCCTCTCTCCAGTATCTCTGCGATGTGGGAAGCGAGTAGAGCGGGGTAGACGGCTTTGGAGGATAATCTGTCTGAGCCAGGAGGCATGGGTTGGAATCTAAATGCGAGAGGGGGGAAGAGGCTGGAGGGAGGCTGGCTGCCTGTCCCTGAGTGGCTGGTTGGCTGAGAGATCACAGACGCCAAACTCTGCGGCCACGCACAGCAGCTGTAGCTTAGGTAGTCAAGAAAGAGAAACGGCCGCGCAGGGAGGCGGCGCAGTAACCGTCCAGCTGGATTTTTGGACTGGGGGGCATTCTGACGTTGAGGGAAGGCTGAGGGGGCGGCAGCTTCTTGGGCAAGGGAAAATACGTCGGACTGATTCCCCACTAATCCGGGTGTTCGCTCCTTTTCCCCATATCCCATCGCCCCTTTTCTCTCCCCCCATCGCTGCCTCGTTGCCCGCAGAGCGGGCGATATTCGAATGTAAGCCGGTTGCTATCTGACTTCCTTGGCATAGCTTCTTTCGGGCTGCCGGACGCAGGCTCCAGCACTGGTGCCCGTTCCTCATATATCAATTCCAGGCTGACTCTGTGCTCTTCACCGAGCTGGTTGCTTTTGGCCTCTGCATCGCTTTCTCGCCTTGCGCTTCACTATAGCGAGGGCCTTATCTGTGCGCTTTGTGCGCTTGCAACGCTGATGCTGAATTCTGATATCAAAAATTGCTTGTTGGGCCTTAGGAAATTGTTGACCGCTGTTAATAGTGCATGACGCTTTGCAGTTACAACACGTACCAGAATCAATTTTTTGAGTCAAACAAATCTACATAGTTCACTCTTGTATTTGGGATCGTTTTGAAGAGTAAAAGTTAGTGAACCTTGACCACTTTCGGAACTATATTTTCTGAGCAGTGGAACCAAAATAGCCCACTGAATATAAATTATTCATATCATGGAGGCACTGAATCAGGCGTAGATGTAGGTCGTATGCCCGGTAGGGATTTTCGTGCCCTATTTTTATTCAGAAAATTTTCCTAATCATCTGCAATCTCTAAATCTCTAAAAATTTGCTGAAAGTTTGATATTGACAATTTAGGAAACCGATATATTGCAATATAAAAATATACTACTATCGTAGTAATCAACAAAAACTTTTGTTTTTTATGCATAAACTTTGTTGCCAAACATTTTTAATCTGCCTCTACTGCGTTTGGTAACCTAAGTAGCAGTTAAATTACCCCTGCTCGGACCCTCGAAGACTCTTGGCAACAAATGGCATTTGCGTCAGTCGGCAAAGCAAAAAGAACTAGCCAGATCAATACTTTTGCCATGGTATAGGACGGTACATGAGTCGTACTTAGCGGCACACCAGTATTGCCACCATATACTGTAGTCCTTTCTTTCCATATAGTGTTCTGTAAGCTAGGAGAAGCAGGGTTTGGAAGCCTTCCTTGGCCAACAAGCTAGGGGAGAGAGCTTGATAGAGCTAGCCAATACCAGGGTAATGACTCCAGTCCCAAACCGATCGTGGAGAGTAAATATCGATTATTCCGATCACCCGCATATTTCTGCTTCTTTCCGGGGTATGCCTGGCTTTACGCTTCTCGCATGCCTTCCCCTCCACTCCTCACAAAAGGTTGGACTGGGGATCAAATTGTGCAGTCTTGGAGTAGCAAAACCGTCTGTTCCACTTGAAGTAGAACCACAGCGCACGCATTGAAACTCTGCTAACGAAAAACTTCCCCTCGCCTTTTGTTGGGCAGGGAACCGCCCTTTTTGCTCACACCACCAGCTCGATTTGTCTACTCTGTAGAAAAAGCTTAGGTATTTGCTGGATTGAGTTCAGGCTCTGCGAAGAATAATTTTTTCTGCTAACTAATAGGCCAATTTTTTCTGCAACTTCAAAGACACTTCTGCTTCTATTGCATTAAATCAGCAGTGAGAAAGTGAGCCTAGAAGATAATGGCAAGCCAGCCCCAGCCGTACTTTAATCCGAGGCCCGTGAGTTACAGCCAGTTTCAACAGCAGCAGCAACAGCAAGAGAAAGCAGCAGCAAGAGCAGCAGCCTCAGCAACAACAACAACAAATGCGTCAACCACCGCCTGTACCAAAGAAACCATTCATTAGGGACCACCCACCGAATCCCCAAGAAGAGAGTGGGGTCGGTTCGGGCCAACAACCACTGCCTCATCAGCATCATCAGAATCCGCAAAGGCTGAAGAACTCTACTTTGAGAGATAAAAAACCGAACGGTACTGCGTCAGTTACATCGCCCTGGCTTGACAAGCAACTGCAGCAAGAAAATGGCGAGGCCAAAATTGCCGAAGATTACGCATCCGAGGCTGCTAGGCGCGCTCACAAACCAGCAGAGTCAGAGCTGGATGATCTGAAGGCTGAAAACCGGGCTCAGAGTCGTGAGCTCGACACTAACCGCTACATTGAGCGCGAGATGAACCGCAAGCTAAAAATGGTCGACGATGCTTACATGCTGAGGCATCTTATCAAAGACAAGGAGAGACAGATAAGCAATCAGGAGAAAATCATAGCCGACCTGACGGAGGACAATGCCAGGCTTGGCGAGGACATAGCGGATAAAGAGCGAATGATTTTTCAGCTGCAGTCAGAGGTTGATAACTTGGACAGGGTTATTGTGGCAAAGAACGCCTTGAAGGAGGCTGAAAGACTGCAAGCAGTCAGCGAAGAGCTGGACAGGACAAAGGATGAGCTGGCGAGCATCGAGCTTGAGGTTGATGGCGCTAAATCCGAGCTAAAAAGTTTGCAGAACCAACTGGCAAGAAAGGATCGCGAGTTAAGACTAAAAAACGAGCAGATAGAAAATCTTAATCGCGAACTGGTGGAAGCCAAGAGCTCCCTTGCGAGTGCAGAAAATGAGAAGGCTGTATCCGACAACCACTACCGAACTGCCGAGCGCGAGAACAAAACGCTCAAAGAACAAGTGGAGAAGCTGGCAGACTACCGCGAGCGCTGCCGAAATCTTGAAGAGGAAAATGCTTACATCACTGAAGCGGTGCGAGCTCTAGAGGCAAAGGTGTTTCACCTAGAGACGCTAAAGCGCGATAAAGAGACCCTCGAAGAGCTTGTGCACGACTTGAAATCGGCATTGAAAGACAAAAACAAGATTTTGAAAGACCGTCGAGACTTGATGATTGAGACGCAGCAGTTGAAGGAAGTGCTTCATGAGAAGGCCACTGACGAGGAGGGCCTGCAACGCGAGCTTGGCAAGCTCAAGGACGTCTTGAACGAGCTAGAACGAGAGAACGACTTTTATCGTGATCTGGAAACCGACTTTCACAAGATCAAGAAGCGCTACGAGGATCTGGAGCGAGACAAATTCAAGAACGAGTTGATCGTTGCGAAACTTCGACCAAAGGTCGAGCGCCTTCAAAAACGCTGTAAAGAGAAGGACGATCTAATTCGACGACTTGCTAATGAGCTTCGCGGAGGTGGGGAGCGGCTGCCTAGAGAGTTACTACAGGAGGCGGATCAGAACCAACGCAAAACACTCGATGATTACGTTGATCCAATCGACTACCTCGTCAATCCGGAAGAAACATCATTGTCTGAGCAGATTATTGCCAAATCACAGAGTCTGCTTGAGTCAGAACAGCAACAGAAGCAGCCACAGAAGCAGCCCTACTACTCATCTGCATATGATGATCCGCCGGCTTCGCCAAAAGCTGCATACGAGCCGCGAGCTTCTGCAAAATATCAGCAGCAACAGCCGCAGGAGCAGAAGCCAGAGGATGAATACCCCAGTTACAAAAAGAGCGGATATCCCAGCGAATGAGCGTCCTTACGATAGTGATCGTCGGGATCCAAGTCAGCCCAGGGAATCCGAAGACTCTACAAGACCGCAATACCAATCACAGCAGCAGCAGCAAAAGCAACCTACTCGTGATGATGCAAATGACTACGCAACGCGCCGACCCTCTCAGCAGCAGCCGCAGTACTATCCGTCTGAAAATCCGTATTCGAGGCCCTACAGTCCTGATGCGGAGCCAGAGCCAGTTCGGCAGAGGAGCCGCTCGCCACCTCAATCCCGGCCAGCTGCAGCCAGGACTAGCCGCTCGGACTTCGAGCCTACTAGGACCAGGCCGCCACCGCCGCGACTGCTTGATCCTCCGATGAATGTTCGCATCAGCCGCTGTCCTCGGAGACGGCAGCATCATGCTGGAGTGGGAGGCGCCCCCGCTGGACGCTCTTGACCGAAATCAAGGCGTTGTGGTCGCTGGTTACCGAGTTTTTGTGAACGGAGTAGAGGAGCAGACCGTTGTGAGCTGCCGCCTGACCAAATCGCTAATCCCAAAGACTTCATTGGGCGCTCTCGCATCGCTTGGCGTTCAAACTTTTGGCTATGATGGCGAAACCTCAGAGAAAGTCGAGATTCCCGCCGGCGAATCCGCCAGAGGGCGCAGTCCTGCTAGAGATGACCCGGCTCAAGGTCGACCGTATCGGTCGTCGCCATCGCAGCAGTTCCAGTCCCAGCCATCGTCGTATCCGCAGCAGCAGCAGCAGGGCACCAAGCGTCGCGCAGCCCGGGACTATCGACCGAGTCAGGAATCGCTGTCGGCCTACCCTTCCTACGAGCTGGAGCTGCGTCGAGGTGACGATGTGCTGACGTTTGGACCAATGCGTCCCGACGGCATGTACAACGCGGAGGTCAACGGGCATCGGGGTCTCGTGCCGGGCCAGCTCCTTGAACTGGACTAGCTAGATGGATGGATTCTGATGAATTAGCTTCTGATGTGAGAAACGTTTGAGTTTGGCTATGTTCTTAGTAGGTTTCCGACTCGAATTTAAGTTTTTATCTTAAATGATTTTTAGTGCAGAGGATGATGCTTGCACTATTTTATTAAAGCAGTGCAAGCGTGCGTAGAGTATTGTGCTGTAGGAATTTTGCTTCAATTGAGTTTTGGTTACTTTAGCTTCGTTTTTTGTATTTTTCGCAGACTTTCGAAGCTATTTTTTTAACGAAGCAACACCTTTGGCCAAACAAGCAAATTATGCTATTCAAGTATTTGATTCTGTTTACTTCTTTCTCTCCCAGAACTGCTACTTCATCTTCTGTGAAGGTGAAATATTCTAAAGTAACTAACAGCAACTTTTATTGTGATAAACTATTGAAAAGCTGTGGGTAGTTGGTCGCGCTGCATTCCTTTGCTTTCTTCTCAAATATATATTTTTATTATACTTCCGCTTGATACTTTGACACTTTAATTCATAATATTTGAAGCGATTTTTCTGCTTTCTAAAAGACACGAGTGCACTCCTAGTAAATATTGTCATGCACTCGAAATCTCGACCACATGTGCAGCCAAAGACGCTGCTACTCAGTCTTAGAGTCAGACTTATAGAATCCTTGTTTGTATCAGCTCTGTCACCATACTGCCTCTCAACAAGACGAACGCGGAAAGTAAGATAATTTCATAACTAACCAGCACAAACAGATACTGAAGAAATATTGCCTGGGCTTTTCAGCGACATTTATAATTATGAAAAAAAATTTACACGGACAAACACCAAGATTGACTTGGTTAAAATAGGACAGAATAGGAAAGAAAAATATTAGATTTTTTTCGCAGTGTTAAAGATAAAGCCGGCAAGTAAAGTAAAAATGAGACAAAATATGAAATAAATACACAAAACGAGTCTTATTTCTACAAATTTAGATGGCGCGGATTTAAAAGCCTGTTCGTCTCGTGACAAAGATGGATGTTAAGCTCGGCTCTTCAGGATACGGTTCCGGGTTTTAAGTGATTTGGCGCCAAAAACTCACAAAGACAAAACAGTAGAATACGCGAGATTTACATGACTTTTCTTCTCAGGATTTTTCAGGATCCTTGAGAAAAATTGGTGATTAGACAATATAAATAAGTCCCTAGGAAACACAGTAAAAAGGAAAATGTTTTAATATTTATTAGGTAAGGATATAGCCATAGTAAAGGGATTGAAAACAAGAACAAATTTAATAAAGAATCATTTTTTTTCAAAATGCGGAATAAAACGCAATTTACTGCGCACACAGCAAACAATGGAACAAAGTCTGTCTTCGAAAAGTTCAGTCAAACAAAGAAACGGGAATGAATAAATAATGTCAACTAGAACTAACACGAATTGTAATAATGAACGTATATAGCTATTCAACATTTAAGCGAAGCGTAACAAAGTGAATTATAAAACAAATGATTATTTTAAGCGAGGTTTTGTCAGGTGCACAAAGACACACACACACAGACGGCAGGGAAACACTGTTAACTTCACAAAAACAAAATTTCAAAGTTTAAAGTCGATGCTATTATTGAATTGGAAATTCTTAGAAGATCAAAAAATCGTGAAAAATGAACAATGTGGAGATGGGAAAACATACGCTCGTACATGTGTTGAATAGTTTTTTTTCGAATTTTAAGCAAAAACTTCGAATTTTACATAAGCTCTTCGGTCAGACACGGATGTGGTAAGGAATTTGTTAAAAAGCTTTCAATGCTGCGGCTTTATCCGCGTCTGGTGCGCCGTCTCCGGGCAGATCGAGGCCCGCGGCTCCAGCTGCAGCGACGCCTGATAGGCCGTCTCGTCGTCCATCTGCCGGCTGGGATCCAGAAGGTAGTCACACACCTGGAGAATTCATTTTTGCTAGCTAAGTTGAATCAGTGGAATTATTGAAATCGAAGGCCAAATCAAACCTTAACGTTGTATTCAATTCGGTACGGAGTCTGCTGGTACTGCTGAATTTCCCGGATCACGTGAGCAATCTGTGCAGGGCGTTGCCATGGAAAATTAAACAAATTAATTAAAATTTTGCAGTACCATCACTGATAAGTTAACAACCTCGAAGCAAAATTAAACTCACCATTCGCATCTTGCAAAAGTTGATCAGGCCGTCCTCAGTAACATTGGAAGTTCCCTCCTCGATGAAGGACAGGTCCGTGAGGTACATGCCCAGGTAGGGAATGCACGGTGGATCGCAGCTGCAATTGGTTTGTGATGGTCTATAAAACTTTATACTTGGACTGCACCATAGCTAATTAGGTTTCGCTCGCAAATGCACGTGTTACTTGTAAACTGCATCGGTGTGAATGCATGAACTTCTCTATCTATCTTCTTTCTCCAATATTAATAGCAGAATCAAATTCGTGAAGTGAGTTCGAGAAGAAAATTCAAGCAAAACCTTGTGCTCGCGACCAAGGAAAATTGTTACCTCCTCAGCTTTGTTAAAAATTGTTGCGAACATTTTCGAAACGCACAGTTTCCAAATTAACAAGAAATTTTTACATGTAGTCCTTCGAATGGGTTTAAAGAATTGCATGTATTAATTTTTGTTTGATTACTGAATAAACTATTACTGAAATTAAAAGAGTTCATTTCCCTTCCCGAGCACTTGTGTAGCGCAGTAATTGGGGGTTGTTGACAACATTATTTAGCTATAAAAAGTGCTCCGTCAACAAGTTTCTAGTCTAATATTCCTCATAATTATCATATCAATGGGTAGAAAAAGCAGGCGGAAGCAGAGAAACTTAAGTGGACTCTTTGCTATGCAACCTTTTCCCGAAAACGCAAAAAAAAACGACGAAAAAATTTTTTTTAATCATTAAAGCCGTTAATTCCGAAAGCAAAAATCTCATGCTCAGTTTCAAGAGATTAACGGCTTTTTGAAAAAAATATGTAACAAAAAATACACATTTTCCGTACAAAATTTGCGACCCATCCCAAATAAAAAATAACACCAAAAACTGATATTGTAAATCAGGCACCTCGCTATGGCTACGCTAGTTTAACTAGTTCGACCTAATTACTGTCTCTCATTCAACCCGTTGTGCACAACACTAACTTGCTAACCAGGAAGCAGGGGAGGGGGGCGTGTCGCGCGTCTTTGTTAAAAAAACAAAATTCATTATCATTATGATGGATGAGCAGATAACCGAAGCTGGGAGAATATTGTTTTTTTCTGTTTTCCATTAGCTTGAAATTACAATAATTACCTGTAAGAATGCTCAGCGCCCATCCTAAATAAACAATTTTGGGAAGAGTTTCTGTTCGTTTCAAACCCCTCAGTTTGCTATTGCTGCAGAACAATGTCCCCCGTAACTCACGTGTGCAAAGCCGAGCGCATATTCTTGAACTTGCCGTCAGAGGAGACCAGAGTCTGCAGTTTCTCAATCATTTGACGCGTCGATTTTGACAGGCGTTCCCAGGTTTTCTTCAGACGAAATACGGCCGAATTGACGAACGCGGCGCAGATCTGCAGCACGCCGTTGTAGTTGTGCAGGCAGCGACAGATGTCGGCAATGGCGGCCCACTTCTCCATGCAGGCAACTCGGTCGGACATGTCGGATCGGGAGACAATCTCGGAGATCACCAGACTGCTCACCTCGTTGAATCGTTTGCTCACCAGGTGGACGTGGGTAGCTTTTTCGTTGCGATCGCGTTTCATCCAGGCTTGCATGAGAAATTCGCTGACGAAATTTCATTGCAGAGGTTCAGGAGGTCAGTTTGCATTGTTTAAGTCAGCAGAACACAAAAGCAGAAGACGCTAGGTAACAGGACGAGAAGTGGGCTAAGAAGAAGCAGGCCCGACATAAAATTGGACAGAAATCGTAAAAGCAACTAAAATAGGAAACAACTAAGGGAATTCGCAGCCGAACCCCGACTTGCGCGCAAGTACACCGCCATTCAGAGACGGGAGAGATACAACGCACATACAGGCACTTTGACACTTTAAAGCGACATCGTCCTACAACCAGCGACTGGGCATTACTTGTCCATTGCGCTGACTCCTGAAGCGCGTTCAGACACACTGAATACGGTATATAGGCATAGAGACACACACAAGCCGGCACCCAGTCACGGACTCACATAGGGTGTACAAACCGTTAATTCCAGGAATGTACACTCTCTATGCCTGGGGGGTTCGTAAATTGCACAACTGGCCTATAGCCCAAACAATCCGTGCACAAGGCCTCAAATTAATGTGACCCTGCACACGAAACCGCGCTAGTTAAAGCAGCCAACCTACAACGCGAGGTCGAACCTAGGCCAGTGGCACAGAAGGCAGACGTGCTAGACCGCCGAGCCACTCGCCCCCTTCAACTCAAACGGCACACGTAAGGCAGACGGTCCTGCTAACTAAAAATGATTACCAGCTAAATGAGCCCCAAAATCACAGACCTAAATGCATAATGTCCCAAAGCACATGTTAAATAGCATAAATACCGCCATCTCAACAAGCACAAGTACGAGTACAATGACACTTACGTGCTTTGAATCGCCCGGAATATCTGGTGATCAATGTAGGTGATCTGTTCGGCAATATCAAGAGCCGACAGGGTGTCGAAGCACTCGGCGGATGGCACCGATTTCGGCGTGAGCAACGCGTCAAGATCGGGCTTCGGCTCGGAGAGCGAGTTGTCCCTCAGACGCAGCAGGATCTGCAGCGCAGCCTTGTGATCTGGCGGGAATAGGCTCTGATTGCAGACGAGCTCCTCCAGCAGGTCGATCATGTCGCTACGAAGGGCTGGATCGGCTTCGATATCCTCGCCGAACTTGTAGACCCAATGGCGAACAACGTTCAGCACTCTCATGGTGGCGGCGGTGCAGATGATGCTGAGCCGTTTGTCGAGTATGCCGCCAGACATCGGACCGCACGAGGTAGCGGCGGCGGCGGCAGCGGCGGCAGCAGCGGCTGTGGCGGCGGCCGAGGTGCTGGCTACCGTGGCGCGGCCTTGTCGCTCGCTGGCACTGATTTTTGGTGAATTGGCAGCGCCGGCAGTGGCGGCGGCGAAAGCAAGCGCGGCGGCTGTGTTGCTGGAGCTGCACGAGGGAGTTAAAGAAAATTCACTTTGCACTTTTATTTATCAAGGCTCGTTTCTGCGTGCCACGTGTTATGCTCATGAAGACACCTTGCAAACAATAAATACTAGATAAACGTAGAGAAGTAATTTACCGCCTCTTTGAGGCCCTCGAGGAGGTGACGACCGCACCGGCCCGAGCGCGACAGGGCGGCGAGTCCACGTCCGACCGGGTGACGATGCTGCAGCGCGAGTGCTGGCCGGGCAAGTCGCCGGACTCCGAGGCGTAGGAAGGTCGCTTGATACCAGACCCTGGGAATGTGGATCAAGTTTTCCATTAGTGCAATTGTTTATAGCAAGTCTTCAGTCTTTACTGATTCGCATTCGGAACAAAGACTTACAAGACACAACAGAACCACGCGGCCAGCTGGCTTGGCTTTGATAGCCGGCACCAGCGCTGCCTCCGCCCAACTGAACAGCCGGCGGTTGCTGACCGATGGTTGGCGAGCTGGCGCTGTGCGACATTGGCGAGTCGAGCTGTGGCTGCTGCTGCTGTTGTTGCTGCTGCTGCGGCTGCAGCTGGGCCGGACGTATCGGCGACGGCGACGCAGCTCGACGGCCGTGTGTCGGCAGCGGACTTCCGGCTGTCAGTCTGGCGGCTGTGGCGGCAGCGGCGCGTGCCGGCTGCGGCGAACTGCCCGGCGACAGTGACCGGTGGTCCAGCAGGTTGCACTCCGGGATGAACACGGAGGGCGCGTCGAATCGCGTGGGACGAATTTGGGGCTTCGGCGAGGGCGGCGCCTGCGGCCTGTGTTGTTGCTGCGGCTGCTGCTGGTGTTGGTGTTGCTGGCTGAGGATGCCGGGCCGGTCTGTGGTCAGGGGTGGAGGGCTCGAGTCTCGGACCTCGGATTCTGTCACGCCGGCGATTCGAACCTGCATTTAAGACGTTTTTTAGTGTTTTCAGGTGATTTTGTTGCCGAGAATTTCCATTTTGAATAGATTTAGTCAGTGCAGGAAATGCTAAGGATCACCTTCTTGGCGATCAGTTTTTCCCGATTGGCCGCGACAACTGATGCGCTCTCGCTGTCGCTGTCTTCGCTGCTGCTCCCGGCGTCCTGGACTGTCTCGCAGCTGGCAATCGGCGCCCGGCTGCTCGCCGACGCCTCGCCCTGGCTAACCTCGGCAGCGGCGGCAGCGGCTGCAGCGGCAGCGGCCGCCTCCATCATCTGTTTGCGCCGCTCGCTGATCTCGGACAACTCGCACAGAATCTCTGGCGAGTCGCCGCCGCAAGCGCCACCCTCTGCGGCTGCATCGGCGGCGGCGGCCACGGCGGCGGAACGTTTCGCGGCAGCGGCTGCCGAGGCTGCAGCCGCAGCGGCGGCGGCCATCGACGCCGGATCGTCGTAGTTGACAGCCGAGCCGCCGCCGGGCCGCTGCCCAACCAGGCGAACGCAGGCGCCGGCGTCCAGGCTGCCTGTCCTATGCGGCGCCGCGGCCGCAGCCACCATCGCGGCAGCTTGGCCGCCCGGCTGCGGCTGACGGCCTCCGGGTGCAGCGGAGACGCTGGCGGCTGCTGTCGAGCTGCCTGTCGCAGCAGCAGTCGACGAAACTTTGGAAGCTGCCGTGGCTGAAGGGGATTTCTTCGCTGGGGAAGTCGCCTGGCCTGCAGTGCGGCCTCTCGAGCTGGAGGCTGCCGTCCCAGCTTCCGTGGCCACTTCCAGCCTCATCATGCCGGTGCTGATGCGCCTGGCCTTGTCCAGCTGCGGCTTCACGTGCAGGAATCCGCCGCCTCCGCCCGCCCCTGCGCCGCCACCTCCGCTTCCAGCCCCACCGCCGCCAACTCCAGCTGGGCGCCCGCTGCCGTCGCCTCCGCCGATGGCATTTTGATCCGACTCGGTCGAGCTTTACAAGGAGGGCACGGGGCGTCGGGAAGGGTGAGATTGATAGTAAGTTGGATTGGTGATGAGTGAGATTGGTGATGGGTGAGATTGGTGATGGGTGAGATTGGTGATGGGTGAGATTGGTGATGGGTGAGATTGGTGATGGGTGAGATTGGTGATGGGTGAGATTGGTGATGGGCGAGATTGGTGATGGGTGAGATTGGTGATGGGTGAGATTGGTGATGGGTGAGATTGGTGATGGGCGAGATTGGTGAGGGATCATCGAATCTGCTGTGAATAGTGACTGATTGATAAGCAAAAAATTTCTCCACAAACCTCTGAATGCTGATGCTGGGCCGAGGGTCCAAATTTCCGCTCTCCGGGTTGTTGAGAATCCGTTTCAAAGCCTGGATCACCGTCTTGGGGCTGGTGAAGATCCGGTAAGTCAACAAGAAGGTGTTAAGAAAGTCGATGGAGAGAAATCTTAGATCCGTGAGGCGATCCAACAGTCTGTCGACTGTGGCGTGGCGAATCTGGCAAAAAAAGACGATTTTGCAAGTGAAAACTAGGAAGAAAATTCACAACAGGCTGAGAAAAGGACACGCAATGTGAATTTAAAACTACCTGAGGAACTTTGCACGAGTTCAGCGTTCTGCTAAATTTAATGTCTACGTCGTCCTTGAATAGCTTCGGATCCGACCTGCTCGGCGGTTCAAAATGTTATACAGAATGACTGAATTTCCCTTGTAAGAAGTACTACATGATGTTGCAAATAAAATCAAATCATAATTCGTAGAAGCAAAGCTAAATAAATCGTAGCAACCGCCAAAGAGTTCTAGAAAAAAATTGTTAATTATAATTTGTCGGTTTAAGCCACAATACAAACTAATTAAAGGCTGTTATCCTTCTAAAAAATAGTGCGAGCAAAATACCTATTGCTCCGACGGAAAGGTATGGTTACAAATTTAAAAAGATAACTGGCATGCATAAATTAGATTAAAAGGAAAAAATCTATCGCTGGAAGCATCAGACACACGAAGTTCATCTCATACCTTGATCATTCAACTGAGACACGATGCACCAAAATAATAAGTAAGCAAGAAAAAAGAAACAGAACACTTTCTAAGAAACAATACCTCCACGAAAGACACACAACACCCACCTAAGAAAAAAAACTACCAAAGACACAGGAACACCAACCAAAGACATATAAAACCCATCAAAGACACAGCAGCACCCACCAAAGACATATAAAACCCATCAAAGACACAGCAGCACCCACCAAAGACATGGAAAACCCATCAAAGACACAGCAACACCCACCAAAGACATGGAAAACCCATCAAAGACACAGGAACATCTGCCAAAGACATGGAAAATCCATCATACACAGGAATACCCAAAAAGACATGGAAAATCCATCAAAGACACAAGAAAATCCGCCAAAGACACAGGAACACCCACAAAAGACACAGGAACATCCGCCAAAGACGCAGAAATACCCACAAAAGACATGGAACATCCACCAAAGACACAGGAACACCCACCAAAGACATGGAACATCCGCCAAAAACACAGGAACACCCACCAAAGACACAGGAACATCCGCCAAAGACACAGGAACACCCACCAAAGACATGGAACATCCGCCAAAAACACAGGAACACCCACCAAAGACACAGGAACAACCACCAAACACACGGAAAACCCAACAGAGAAACCCACCATATGGGTTTAGAGTAATCACGAGATTCATAAAAATAAAGACAATATTAAATAAACTCTCTTGGAGCTATTGCGCTGCAAGCTAGAAAGTATTAACTAAAGTCCAGTGCCCACTTTAGCATTCATTTTGTGCTATTGCCAATAAATAAAGCAATGCTAATAAACAATAATATTCGATCGAAGGAAAGAAAACGTGTAGCTAACTCACTTTAACAATTTGCTACTGACGAATTTGGTCAGGCCGTGGCTGCTAAAAACACATTTCCCACAGTTAGCGAAGATTAAGGGGAACTATTGAGTCTGGCTTATAATCCGATACTAGAAGTTTGCATGCGACTTAGTTATGCATTGGAATATTAGTATTTGTGTCTATAGTTCCTAAGCAAATAGCCAATCCACAACTCACCTGATGGTGTGCGGCATGGACACGGAACTGGTCTCGGCCAGTGTGCTGTTCAGCAAGTCGCTGTAGTGAATCTGCTCGATGCACTGCAAATTTTATTACATGGGTTTGAAAACTTGAAAAAAACCTCTAGATTTCCGGTATGTCTCGTGAGTGCTGAAAAAGCGACCATTTGCTAATAGGCATGTTTACGTAGCCCAGGCGAAATATTACTCACCTGATTGATATCTGAGCACCAAGCGGCTTTCTCCTGAATCGAGTTAGCCACCAGAGTGATGGTCACTGGAGGCCCAGTTTTCGAGTGCAGAATCAGCCGAAAGTCCATGCCATTGAAATCCGGTTGATTGTTTCGGCCGTCTTTCGCCGGCTGCGGCTCGATGCTCAGAAAGTTCGTCTGAATGTTCGGATCTGCGCCTAGACGTCGGGTGGTATGTAGGATTTGTGTCTTTAGAGCACGCTTCAAAATGGAATGTTTCAAGATAGAATAGTTTCGAACTGGGATACTTCACGCACCATCATCGTCAAAGTAGTAAAAGTCGGAAGAGCCGTCCTCACACAGGGTGCAGTCAGCCAGAGACAGCTTGCCGTAGTTCTGGAAAAGAGCAAAAAAGTCACAATGATTCAACAAAATAGAGACTATACAAATAATATCGTGTTAATTAGCCTACCTTGACTAAATGCAGTCGTCCACTGGATGCTCGAGTAGTCAATATGAGATGATTAGTGAACAGAAAAACCTGCCTGATAGCCTCTTTCTTGGAGTCTTTGTTGCTGAAGGTGCTGCTGAAGGAGCCGAGTCTCACCCGACTGTTCTTCGGCTTGTCGTTGCCCATGATCTGCAGCAGGGAGCCTTGGCGGACGAAGATCTGGTTGACGTCGAGAAGGATGTCGCAGCCTTCAACAATCAGACGCTCGATGGCCAGATTTTTGCGGATGTTCTCCGTCTCGGACACTTCGTCGTGCATTACCTTCAGCGCAGATTAAATTGGAAAGTTTTTCTATAGGGTTTTGCACATCAAGCTACTGACTAAGTAGCCAATAAAACAAATGCAGTGAAAGATTAATGATAATATGAGTTTCATCTCCTGAGCCATTGGAACAAGATATATCGGATCTCAATACATTAACATTCGATTAAAAATAGAACTAGATTGGATTTGGAGTTCTTATATTATTATGTAATGTTTTATGCAGAAGCGCTGTGACAGTGATGAAGTAATTTTCCCATTTTGCAGTCTCCGCAACACACAGGGAAGCCCTGGTCATGCACACTTAGTTTAAAGCCAATTTAATGTCGTCACACAGGGACTCGAACCCGGGTCTCTTCTCTACGAGTCAGATGCGCTACCGCTCTGCCACTCACCCCTCGATGGCACTCCCTTGGTGCTCTCATCTTAAAGAAATCTAGACGTGTCTACAAGCTAGGGACAGCGAATCTAGGCGCATGTAATCTGGGGATTAGGTCCAAAGGTGTAAAAGGTGATACGAGTGTATCAGCCGCCCATAATTGCATCCAACTCACGTGCGACAAATCCTCCAGCTTGCTTTTGGCGAACTCCAACTGCTGCCTGTCCACGTGATCGTGTGGAGTGTGCGCCAGCAGCTCGTGCAGGGTGACGATGTAGCGAGGAATCTGGTGCATTGGATAGGTGAGAAAGGTCTCCAGGCTGCGACCCTCGCACACTGGTTTCTCTTCGTAGCGTTTCAACAGGGCTGCAAACTCGGGCTTCTGTTTGTACTCGGCAAGCACCTGCAGGCTGTAGTGATGGTTGCGCACGTACTCCTGGTAGATGCACAGCATGGGCAGCAGCATGTCGAACAGGTCGCCCAGTTGCAGCGTTGGCCAATTTTCCATCTTGCTGTTGAGGCCCTGTAGAAAAATCTGGTGCAGGAATAGCAGCGTTTCCCTGGAATGGAGGGATGTTTTATTCATATTGTCTTCTTCCGTCTGGCGTTAAATGTACAAAGGCTCAGACATTCTATAGCCGATTGTACATTGCTCTTTCCCTGAATTTGAATTCAAATTCAAGTTGAATGTACATAAGCTCATTCCTTCTGACCTAAAATGTACAGATAGCTTGATGTCTGTCGAAACAGGCTCACGCCCTTGAAAGTCAAGTAAGAGCGTACATTTAGCTCATTATTTGAAACCTAAAGCAAGTTTATTTTTGTCCTTTTTTAAAGGTAATAGCTACACTAATTTTAATTTTTTGACATCCCTAACAACAAAGCAAACAAAAGGCGAAACAAAAAATTGCTTCAATTCTTTGAGTGTGCTTGATTCGTTATGGCTTAGATTACTTTTCAATTATACATTGGCTGATTCATTTTGGGTTAATGGTACCTGGATTTAAATACTGGTCCCTGGGAGTCAGCAAAACATGTTTCCTTCTTTACTTAATAATTCAATATCTAGTTGTGCGGCCACTAGCACAATTCTGCTTAAAAAAGTGATTGAGTGCAAGCTGCACTAGCAACACCCTTTCATATTAATGCAGAAGCAGAGGCAGAGAGAGCGATTGCATGTCGGACGATGGGATCTGCTTCTGGCCATCGTTTTCTCCTCCACGTCCTCCGCCTCTCATCGAGGAAAGTGCCTACCAGTCCCTGGGGCCTCCGTCCAGGGGCCGAGACTGGCTCCAGATCCGATAATTGGTTGCAGAGTGATCTCCCAACTCACGGATCCACTCCGCTTTCCACTACAATACATACTGGGCCTCAACGCTGCACTTCACTTGCTACTGGCTCAAGTGAATTCCCTCGGCGAAGAGCCATGGGACCGGCCCACAGCCCATAGCCTCGTTCGAGTGCCAGCTCGAGAAAAAACACCGGCTATTGCGCTGACAGTCCGGCTGACCTCGGGCAATTTCTTGTTCTTTCTCGTGTTGTTAGGCTGATTCTCTGGCAATTTCTTGTTCTTTCTCGTGTTGTTAGGCTGATTCTTTATTTCCACAGTTCGGGAATAAAAAAACACTTAACGCTCGAGGACGGACCAGTTGTAGCGTTGAAGTTCCAAGGCGGAGCTGGGCAAACTACTTCAGCCTGGCTATAGCTATTCAAAATCCATGCAGCTGATGAAACAAGATTTTTGGCCTTTCCATCGCTTTAACTCTCATTCCGGCTTATCACATCTTAAGCTCTTAGCTCCACGTAAATGACAATATCTTTTTTCACGCCTACACAATGAGGTATTCATATGGGCTGTCATTTCAACAAAAATAAACGAAGAAATAAATTGACAGTTAAACTAAAGCAGCAATGTTGCGACCACTCTAAAATACTGAGCTGCACAAAAGGTCCCTGCACAGAAGGATGGTATACAATTGCGAGAATCATCAAGCTGAAGTCCAGACTACCCACGTACAGACTGTCTCAGTATCTGTCTATCCGTCTGATTCTGTCTCTAGGCATTCTCAGAATCCACGCTTGCACGGATACTCACGCGTTAAGGAAGACGGAGTTGACATCCTCGTGAGTGATGATGGGCTTCTTGGCGGACGCGGCCATCCGGCAGGGCCGCAGGAAGCAGGACACCAGCACGCTGATCTGCTGCACGTACTCCTCCTCGCACTCGACCAGGCCGAACACGATCCCGTTCCGTTTCCGCATGTGCTCAGCGTGCTCGGAGCGGATGTACTCCTCAACGATCTGCTTCCAGCGCCGTCGGCAAAGCCAGCCGCGGAAGAAGGATTGCACCTGTGAAATCTGCACTTTAACAGAATACAGCAGTTCCAACTGGCGATCCAGGAAATTGCCTGGCCAAAAATTAAACAATGCTGCCGGAACACAACATGCCCAAAATTGAGTACTGTCTTTTTGTGCTAAGCAAGAAGGTCGTTTCTAGGTTTTTTAATTCGCGCCTAAAGCCTAGAGAAACGTTACTAATCTGTCCAAATAATAACAAGTAAATGATATGCTTAACAAGCAAACCTGCACGAGTTTTGGCGCGAATTTAAATTTATTTATAACATCTTGCGACAGCAATAAAAACTTTGACCCGTAACTAATAAATTTTGGCTGCAGAAAGATTGGTTACCTCAGACTGCAATAAATATGATCGAAGCTAATTTAGCTATCTCATGATGCAAATTTACAGCTACAAAAATAAGGTAAAAAATTGTTCACTTTTTGTCTCACATCTTTTATTTTTTTACTTTCTCACAGATTTACGTAGCAAAAATTGAAATACTTATAGGTTTCGATTTTTTTCCGTGATAAGGACCGAAATTTTTGATTGATAAAGCTAATAAACCAATCAGTTAATAATTAAATAAGACTCTTTTCAAGATAAAAAAATATATATGCTTAGTTGCACAGGCTTTACACTACAGCTGAGAAGGACTGCCCAATTTGGGACGGCACTGCACACGGTAAATATCACGTCAGCGCGTGGTGTATACGCTCGTAGGTGAGGTGGAGGAAGCGATGCGCTGATTAGTAGCTGTCACGCGAGACAATTTTTAATCATTCCCAATAGAAAGAAAACATTTGCTTGATGATTATGTATTCGCATGTGTCTGCATTGATTAATGCCGCGTTTTGCCTCACCCTGACGGGGCTTCTCCCCGCAGCCATTATAGGAGCTATTTTGCCACAGCTGGCCACAGCAAGTCCCTGCTAAGCCACGAGCAGCTTCAGTTCGCTACAACTTATTTGCGCCCGGGGATTAAGCCAAATGGAAAAGGGAAAGCAAGGCAGGGCTGGGGCAGGTGGGCCGAGGCGCGCAGGGGAAGAAAGTGGCTTGGGGGATATCTCAAAATTAGGGTTAACGGGACACGTCGGCTTAGCCTCGTTTGGAAATAATTAAATTCAATGCTCGGGGCGGTCGGCATCAATCTCTTCTTACTATCCCCGATGGCTCACCTGCCTGTTATCGCTTTGATCACGAAATGCGCATTCAGCGGGCGGAGAGAAGCACAACGGAGGGACGGCTGGATATGCTATCGGCCTTGGAACTTTAAACACGAGAAGGGAAGCGGACAGGGCCTATCTTTGCTTTAGGGAAAACTCCCAATTTCTCGATATTCTGTTTTAAAACACTTAAACACAAGTATAGGATTTTTTATCAACCTGGCCACGGATGAAATAACCCTAGTGAGTTCACTTGTCACAGAATGGTTTTCCAACTGTATTCTATAGAATTTTTTTGTGAGATCAAATGTTCTACTCAATTTTCGAGAAATTTATTTTTTTGTAATATACTGATTTCTATTAAGACTTGAAATTCCCTTTTAGATGTAAATTCAGACAAAGTCTTCTTTTATGGTGAAAACTTCGTCCCAGATGTACATAGTGACACAGTCTCTCCTCTTGAATTGGAAACTCTGTCCGAGATGTAAATTGTGACAGTCTCTCCTATTAAGGTGGAAACTCTGTCCCAGATGTACATTGCGACAGTCTCTCCTATTTAGGTGGAAACTCTGTCCCAGATGTAGATTGCGACAGTCGCTTCTTTTTAGGTGGAAACTCTATCCCAGATGTACATTGTGACACCCTCGAATTTTCTGTTAAGCTTATAAATCAGTATTAGATGCACATGTTCCAGATGTTTTAGTTAAATCTCTCACCGGTAAAAAAATAGTCGAACTGCACTGTTCGGTTCGACCGAAACCGAAAAGAGATAAAGAGGAATCGGTATATCAAACTGGGGTTACAACCAGCCCCTATAGAAGCAAGCAGTTTACCAGAAACTGAGACAGAGGTGACAGAAAGGACAGATTGCAATGCACAGTCAGCTCCACTAACTGGAGCCGGTAAGGCACAGGCTGTGTAGAGAGAAAAGCATAAAAAATATTGTAATTTACTACTGTAGGTGCGATCAGTGTGAAAGAAAGAAATTTAATAATTTTGGTAGGTATAGCAGAAAAAATCAATAAATGCAAGGTAAATTTTAGTGACGCTCCTATGCAACACACGGGACCACAAAATTGAAAAAAAACAACTGCATCTGTCAGTCAAGTACGAGAGCTGTGCGCCAGGCAAGCAACAGGGAATCGTGAGCGGTCGGAGCTATGCGCACGATTTTCACCGATGATTAAAACAAATTTAAACGGTTTAAAAAACGGTAGTGCCACCACTTCAACATGCAATAATACTGAGCTTTGGTTCGATTTGCTCGTGCAAAATCAGGGAATTGAGCATCTGACCTGGAAACGAAAGTTAGAAATGCAATCGAAGGATAGAAACACGTTGTTAGGATACAGTTAATAAGGGGTTAGTTCAGTATTATTCGGTTAAAGATTGTGCATAAAATCGTTTCATTTGCAATACGTTTAAGCCGCTGCTAAGTACTGGAGTCGCAGCTTAACGCGAATTAGAATTTGTTTCTCTGTCTCAGCTACTCGGGTTAAGCCATACTGAGTCATTAGGGTGGTCGGAATGATTAAGGATGTTTAGTTGATTGCATGGAAAATCGAAGTAGATTGGTCATTGGGCAGTGAGATAATTGGGTAGTGAGGTCATTGGGTAGTAAGGTCATTGGGTCGTGAGATAATTGGGCAGTGAGGTCATTGGGTAGTGAGGTCATTGGGTAGTAAGGTCATTGGGTAGTGAGGTCATTGGGTAGTGAGGTCATTGGGTAGTGGCTCATTGTGTAGGGGTTTGGGGATAACTACAATAATTATAATCCTAATCTGATTTAGGTCTAAACGAACTTTAAACATTCCAAATATTACGTAGTTAAAGTCTCTTCAATACTGAAAAAATGGTTAATAGAACGATGTATAACAAATTGGGTTCCTTGTTAATACGGACAGACGTATTCAGCAGTTCAGAAGGATTCAAACAAAAAGGCTGGGTGAATTGCTATAAAAAATATCCGATTTGTTAGCAGAAAAGTGATTCTAGAGGTTGCAGAAGCTGGGACTGTCTCAGAGGGTGCAAGCAGAGTCAGGAGCAGAGTGTCAGTGAGGGAAGCGCGCAGCATTTTACAGATTACTTTACTATGCTCATAAATAATCAAGACTTTCCGGAACAAAGGTGCATTAAAAATTGCCAAACATCGCAGCACCCACTCCCTGGAGCAATATTTACCTTTTTAATTTTCTTCAGCTCCTCAGTCTCTTCAGCTGGCTCCTTTCCGGAAGACTGCTCCTTGCGGATCTCCTTCAGCTGGAACAGCAAAGCGGAAATGTACTTAGGCTATGCTTTCTAGCAAGTCTAGCTGTCTTTGATTGAAATTGCTGTCACAGACAGTCACAAAGCCAAAATAAAAAAGTACTTGCAAACGGATTCAAAGTTTGCCAAGTAAACCAGAAATCTTAGACTTAAAATAAAGTTCAAAAGTGCAAATTCATAATTTTTTGTGTCCTGCAGCCTAAATTCAAAACACTTCAGTGTCTGCCACCTTTACAGCTGGCTGGTTTAATCTGCAGCCGCAATCAGATACAGACTGAATTAAACTAACAAACAACAGCTCTAGTAAATTTCGTGCAAATTTGACTTATTGCGCAACACCAACTTCATAATTGCGTAATAGGAACGAATTAAATAATATTAATTAATTATTGTTAAGGAAAGGCTAAGCACAAAATATTTGACTTGGCCCATCGCCAATGAGCTTCATATCTGTGCTTGTGAGGTCTGTTCTGCAAATTGTTGGAAGAAGGTTAGTAAGAAAATTATTTTATTCAAGGTAACTAGATTAGAGTATTCTCGGTGAGTATAATAGCAAGCAATTTGCCTATCTCACAGGTGTAAATAAATATTTTAGAGGGAGAAGAGCTTAAGGCTTCGGGACACACTTTTTGGGTAGCAACAAAATAGAGCGATCATGCCTGCTCGGCCATTATGGCCCATTACTCACCTCCCTCACCTCGAGCCGCAATCGCCTTAGCTGATTGGTCATGTCCTCGGCCTGTTTAACATAATTCCATTTGGACTGCCGCTCGGACTCCATGATCTGCAGCAGGTGGAGGTGCTTCTGCTCCAGCTGCTCATGCTGCTCCACGAGCCTGCTGTAGCTGAAATTGATAGATAGATAGATAGATTGATTGATTGATTGATTGATTGATTGATTGATTGATAGATGGACAGATCAGCGCACCTGGCATTCCTGATGGCTTCCACCCAGGTGTTGCACTCGGCCTCAGACTCGGCCCGCAGGTCATAGTGCCGCTGACCGTCCTTCTTGTAGAAGATGCTGAAGCAGTGCTGCAGAAAAGTGGACAGAAGCGAGACGATTGTCATCCAATTGTCGCATGCTACCCACGAAAACCGATAAGTATTCAAGTGGATCGCCTGGCCCAAGACAGCCCAGACGGCAGCATTCTAATTCTAATATCTAATTTTAATTTCAATCAGAGATTGTGAATTTCGCCAAGGCGGGACGTCCCAGCGGCGGCGGGGGCGGCGGCGGTCGCTGATTAGGACGGGAACTCGGGCGGGAGACACAAGCCGCCGGATATCCCCTAATCAGCGTCATCTTTCATCAATTCCAATATTCCTTTGATCATCGCCCGTTTCGCCCCCTCACCCGGTCTGAGACCTCCTCTCATAGCCCATAGGACAATTTTCCCCAGCAGCGTACGCCAGCTCAGTCTTCAATGAATCAAAAACTAATTTGGAGATTGAGTGCAAACGGAAGTTCTAGGGGGGTTGGGGAAGGTAAAAAAAGATAAAAGGAATACGGGAGGGCAGAATGGAAAAAAATCTGGCATGCTTTTTAAAGAAAATATTCGACAGGCAGTCAGTCCTAGACGGCAGTGGGAAACCAGCCCTATCAGTGGGGATAAGAAAGGACGCGGAGACTTTTGTTATAATGAAAAGTGCAACGGGCTGAGTTACTGGGGCGCAGGGGTGGGTGGGTTGGCGAGGCTTATAGCGGAGCGCTTAAAGTGCATATCGAGGCACCGGCGCGCGAGTGAGGAGGAAAGAGAGAGAGAGAGAGAGAGAGCAGTGCTTCCTCCTTGCTCCACAGAGTGCGCGCTCCCAGCCCCTCGGCAGCTGGGCTCACTAAATCCGCCTCATCCAACCGCTCCTAGTCTGCCTCCTCCAAATCTCGCCCCCGGCCGCATCTCCCAGTGCCCGTTAAAACCTCAAAAATCCCCGCTATAGTTCCTGGCCTCGCGCTTGGAGGCAAAATGGAAGCTGCAGTTTGTTTTCACCGGATGCGAGAGGGGAAAAAGTCGCGCTGATCCGCCAACCACCCGCCCCCATTGCCCCCCTACTAGTGGTTTCCGCCACTGCCGGGCCCGCAGCAGCTCCGCAATCATCCGAGGGTTTGGGATTTGATTCGCGCAGGCCTCGTGCAGCTGAGCTCCCCAAACTAACAAGCCCCATCTTCTCTATGCTGGGGGGATTTTCCCCAGGCAAAATCCTTTTTCCCCTCCTCTAGCCGCGGAGATTTACTATACTATTGTGAGCTCAGCCAATGGCCAGGCAGGCGGGGAGCAGCTGCTCGGGCCACAGAGTCTTCCTTCATCACGGAGAAAGGCTCTGAAATGAGACACCGGGCCGGCCCCGCCTCCCTCCTCCTTGCTGGATGAGGAATGAAGGGACGAGCAGACAGGGGAGTTGGGGAGCAGCGGGGGGGGGGAGAAGGGGATAGAGGCTTAGCGTGGCTGATAGTTGGCGAGTTAAACATCGCTTGGGATCCGACTGCGGCGCTGGGAGCATTATCCCCGCCGCTTTCTCAGAATTTCACTGGGGATAAGGGACCGGCTGTGGAGCGCTATGCAGAGAGGGAGAGCAAGACTTTGGCTTACCAGCGGCAGAAAGGCCGAAAGGGGAGACGGAGGTTGGGGCGGGGGCTAAAGAGACAGCTACTGGAACTGCTGGGGGAATTGCTGTTCGTGACGAAAGAAGCAGGCAGAAGCAGATCTTTATTGACGCGCGACTCGGAGGGACTCAATTTTCCCGGGCCAGCTGCTCGCCGGGATCACTCGGTCACCGTTTTTATGGGAGAAAGAGTCTGAGGACAGTCTGAGGACAGTCTGAGGACAGCCTGTGGACAGTCAGAGGACAGTCTGTGGACAGTCTGAGAATATTTTGAGGATAGTCTGAGGATAGTCTGAGGACAGTCTGAGGCCAGTCTGACGATAGTCTAAGGATAGTCTGAGGACAGTCTGAGGACAGTCTGAGGACAGTCTGACGATAGTCTGAGGACAGTCTGAGGATATTCTGAGGATATTCTGAGGATAGACTAAGGATAGTCTGAGTACTCTAAAATCAATTTGGTCTTCACGAGGACGGCCCACCTTCTGCTAGTGAAGGATCCACATTAGCAAGTACCTTACCCTGAATTATTCTTATTAATAGTCTAAAATAGTCGATTCACAGTCAAAAAGCTGTCAGCTGATAAATTAATCTTATTTAGATTTAGACAAATAAAAATAATAATGACAACTTAATCAGAGACTAAGAATAGTAAAACATCAAGCTATTTCAATGATAAACGAATTAAAATCAACATACTGGCATCCTTGATGTGTGCTTATTTACAGCCTTGATCTAAAAATACAGTTTACCACTTTGTCAGCCTTGTTCCGCCTCCTCAAGCTTGGTCCATTAATTTTCCTATTTCCGCTCATTAGTGAAAGATCAAAGTGAGACTATGCAAGCGGAAAATCACGGCTGGGGAAGTTTGTCAGGCTAATGGGCTTTCTCTGTAATCAGGTTAATATTCAAAACAGCTTTCTGCCCAGCTGCCTCGCTTCATTTGCTAATTCAACGCGTGACCTTTCTGTTGCTCGAGACGGCTGCTAGCAAGTGTCCAAATTGTGTCCGAATTTCATGACTCCTCACTGTGTCTAACAACTCACTGCAATCTGTGTCTAACAACTCCTCACTGCAGTCTGTGTCCAACAACTCACTGCAGTCTGAGTCTAAAAACTCACTGCAATCTGTGTCCAACAACTCACTGCAATCTGTGTCTTACAACTCCTCAAATAGGTCTTTGTCTGAGTCTGAGTCTAACAACTAGCTAAAATCTGTGTTTAACAACTCACTGCAATCTGTGTCTAACAGCTCCTCACTGCAATGTGTGTCTAACAGCTTCTCACTGCAATCTGTGTCTAACAGCTCACTGCAATCTGTGTCTTACAACTCACTGCAATCTGTGTCTTACAACTCACTGCAATCTGTGTCTTACAACTCACTGCAATCTGTGTCTAACAACTCACTGCAATCTGTGTCTAACAACTCACTGCAATCTGTGTCTAACAGCTCACTGCAATCTGTGTCTAACAACTCACTGCAATCTGTGTCTAACAACTCACTGCAATCTGTGTCTAACAGCTCACTGCAATCTGTGTCTAACAACTCACTGCAATCTGTGTCTAACAGCTCACTGCAATCTGTGTCTAACAACTCACTGCAATCTGTGTCTTACAACTCACTGCAATCTGTGTCTAACAACTCACTGCAATCTGTGTCTAACAGCTCACTGCAATCTGTGTCTAACAACTCACTGCAATCTGTGCCTAACAACTCACTGCAATCTGTGTCTTACAACTCCTCAAATAGGTCTTTGTCAGAGAAGTCCTTTCTCCCCTAAGTGTCTCACAAGAACTCCCCCTGTATCTAACAAGTCTATCCCTCTGTGTCTAACACATCCAACCCCTGTCTAACAGGCCGGCAGCCTCACCGCATATTGCTGTCTTTCAGCCCTGTCCACCAGCTTCAAGGACAAGTACTTGTCGCAGTACGAGCCCTCGAGCAGGGCCACGCCCGACGGCCTCTCGGACTTGTCTGAGTCGTAGTAGAACAGCAGGTTCTGGTACAGCACGAAGTAGCGCAGCTGCCACTTGCCGGTATCGAGGCTGCGCTTGTGCAGCCAGCCGGCCTGGCTGGCCGACCCGCTCCGGGCCTTCAGCGACAGGTGCAGCAGCTGCGAGTCGTTGACGCGAATGGCCTTCTGCATTGCGACTGGCTTTGCGGCTAGGAGAGATCTGGGATTGGAGATATTGGACATTGAATTAGTGATTATTCGGAGTAAAAATTTGAGTTTTATTAGAGATTAGGGAGTGGAGATAGAAATTAAAGATGAGCAGAAGAGGACAGAGTTTAAAGGTTAGAGATTAGATGTGGAATTACAAATTACAGAGTGGGATTAAAGTTTAGAGAGAGGGATTGCAGATCTGAGTTTGGGATTTGATATTAGACAGCGGGATAACAGAATAAAAAGTTTTATTAGAGATTAGACATTAGAGTTCAGAGAGTAGAGAACGAATTATAGGTTAGGGAGTGTGGGATTGCAGATTAGAGAGTGGGATTACAGATTAGAGATTAAGGTTAGATAGACAGTGGGATCAGATATTAGAGAGTTGGATTAGAGATTAGAGAGTGGAATAAGAGATTAGCGAGTGGGATTACGGATTAGAGAGTGGGATTACAGATTAGAGAGTGGGATTACAGATTAAAGGTGGGATTACAGATTAGAGCTTGAGGTTAGAAATAGATAGTAGGATCAGAGATTAGAGAGTTTGATTAGAGGTTAGAGAGTGGGATTACAGATTAGTGAGTGGGGTTACAGATTAGAGAGCGGGATCACAGATTAAAGGTGGGATTACAGATTAGAGATTGGGATTAAAAATAGACAGTGGGATCAGAGATTAGAGAGTTTGATTAGAGATTAGAGAGTGGGATTACAGATTAGTGAGTGGGGTTAGAGATTAGAGAGTGGGATTGCAGATTAGAGAGTGGTATTAGAGATTACAGAGTGGGATAAGCGAAAAAAGTAGTTTCGGGAAGGGGATAAAGACTGGGAGTGTTATTAAATATAATGGATTGGAGATCAGAAATGGAGATAAAATATTAGAGTACGATTACTGACGACTTGATTATTTAAGTTTGAGCCTTAGGACGTGAGCTGTTTACCCTAGGTTGCTAGAGTACTTAAAGTTTACTGTCAGTGTTGCAATATTTAAATTAAACATAAATGACAAAAATTTGTCGAAAGCCATTTACAACGCCAAAGATTTCACTGTGAAGCGACTCTAGCAAAAATATTTTAAGTGAGCTCGTTTGTATCTGCATCTTTTTTCACCAATATTTTTTTACTTTTTTGGGCTTCTAATAGGTTTAGGATGCCTGCATTCAGCTTCGAATGGGCATACGAAGTCTTCCGTTACATGACAATATTCTGGCTTTTTTACTTCAGTATAAACTTTGACCGTCTATGATGAGCTGTACACGTTTTGGTTTAAAAGTTTTCTATGACCGCGCGAAACTACCAGTAAGGTCTGTGCTAAGGTTTTGGTATCTCTGCTGAGCTTGTGGAGTCTGTGCTAAGGTTTTGGTATCTCTGCTGAGCTTGTGGAGTCTGTGCTAAGGTTTTGGTATCTCTGCTGAGCTTGTGGAGTCTGTGCTAAGGTTTTGGTATCTCTGCTGAGCTTGTGGAGTCTGTGCTAAGGTTTTGCTATCTCTGCTGAGCTTGTGGAGTCTGTGCTAAGGTTTTGCTATCTCTGCTGAGCTTGTGGAGTCTGTGCTAAGGTTTTGCTATCTCTGCTGAGCTTGTGGAGTCTGTGCTAAGGTTTTGCTATCTCTGCTGAGCTTGTGGAGTCTGTGCTAAGGTTTTGCTATCTCTGCTGAGCTTGTGGAGTCTGTGCTAAGGTTTTGCTATCTCTGCTGAGCTTGTGGAGTCTGTGCTAAGGTTTTGGTATCTCTGCTGAGCTTGTGGAGTCTGTGCTAAGGTTTTGGTATCTCTGCTGAGCTTGTGGAGTCTGTGCTAAGCTTGTGGTATGCGTGTTAAGGTTTTGATGGCTGTGCTAAAGATTTTTTATCTTTGCTAAGCTTTCAGCCTCTGTGCAAAGCTTGTATTTTCTGTGCTAAGCTGCCCATCCATTTTTTAGCTAAACTTACTTAGTTTCAGCAGTGAGCTTGAAGAACCAAGCCTGTGGGGGAATCTTCATTTATCAAGTGACAAACACGCAGGGCTTCCGGTGTTTCTAAGATAAGCGCTTGGCATCTATAGGATAAGCATATCTAACACATCTGAAGCGCGTGTAAGCCTTTGACCAATTTGAGAGTGATAAGCTGACTGATTTAAAGCGCTGCAGAGAGCCCAGAAGTCCACTATGTTAACTACACGGCGTTCGCGAGTCACTAACTGATTCTGCAGCCGATGAAGCTCAGTGATGCAGCCAGAATACTCGCCAACTAGACGCACGGAGAAGCTGTAAAAAATGCAGATTTGCATGTCAGCCAGAGCGGTCCAGTGATCCGGGAGATATAGAGAGCGGAAAAGAAGAAGAAATAAAAAATAGTGCGAGAGAAAAAAAGGGGGAGGCAGTGTGAGCCCAGACGGGAAGGAAAGAGGCCGAGAGTGTGGCGAGTCGGCGCCTGCAAGTTTTGGCAACTCAGCTGCAGCGTCAGGCACTGGCGCAGTTTAGGAGGGAAAGGGGGCTGGGGGATGGATGCAGAAAAAGATTGCACGACGACCCGCGGCAGGCCGAGGCAGCTCCGGTTGCTATGGCGACGCGTATTTGGCAAACACGGGTAAAACTACTGATTGTGTATTTAACGGGGGTAAGCTGAAGGCTTTTCAGCCATAATTCTTGCACAACAACAACAGCCTTCGTTGTCCCTAAGAGTAGAATCATCCAAACCTGGCTTCCGTACTCACTGACTTCTGTACTCAGATCGAGCTCACCTGTAGCAACGATCAGCAAGTCGCACAACGTCAGATAGAAATCAGAGCAGCGGATCTCAAGTGTCGAGAAGGTCTGTCTGTCCGTCAATGTAACAGTCTGCTAGCAAAGGTGCGGCTGAGCTGAAGCTTGAGTCGGCCTGACACACGGCACGCACACAAAAACACAGTTTCACACTTTAGACGCGCATAACACAACCGGATTTAATGCTCCGGGGGGGGGGCCGTTTCATAGAAATTACACCCCCTTGGCCGCACACCCCGGCCCGGTCTGCTCAGCCAGCCAGCCAGGCCAATGGCCGAGCCCTGGGCCGCCACCACCCGTGAGGGCCGGCCTCCTCAGAATGGGAACGAACAGAGGGGAGGGGGGTGGCAGAAGTTGCAGCGAGTGGGAGAGAAAGGCGAGGTGAAGGAGTAGAAAGACAGACGGAGGGACAGACGGGATAGGCAGAGCCACAGTCTGCGAATAAACCAGCCGCTTTTCGCAGCAGCAGCGGCAGCTGCCAACACAACCTACCACCCCTCGGTCTCCGTTACTCAATGCCCTGGGGCAGTGAAAGCAAAAAGGAAAGTAGAAAAAAGAAGTAGTGGATAAAACAACATACACACACACACAGACAGAGACGCACAGGAGTATTTCCCTTTCAAAGAATTGGCAGGCGGAATCGGAAACTCAGAGGAAAAAATAGCGGCGATGAGAGTTTTGCTTGCCTCGCAGGAGGAGAATCACGAGCGGCAGGCTCGATGGCGCGCCAGGCTGCTGGGGGGCAGGACGAAAATCAATTCATCAAAAGCTGACAAGAAGCCGGCGGCTGCGTCAATGATGAAGGAGGGTGGCGGGCTGGCTGGCAGCGGCGCTTCAGCTGGCACTGTGAATCCCATATTTTCCCCAACAGGGAGCTTCTCAGCTCCTCAACGTGAATTTGCCGGCCCGATGCTATCACTGCAGACGAATATTTTTTAAAGCATCTGATTTTGCGCGAGCAGTCAGTCAGTCAGTCATCAGTCAAATTCGGTGACTGTTTATCCCGGCGCCAGCCCCCATGCAGCACAGGTGGCACTTTCAAGAGATGCTCGCTAGATATTCGGGAGTCCCAGCGTCCAGCTGCTTCCCCTCTTCTGTCCTACCTGCCTCTACCTGATTTATGATTCCGTCTCTACCCGACTGAAAGTCCAACTACTCACTGACTCCTTATAAACCGTAGACCTTCTAAAAAAGCCGGATTTAAATGCATCAAACATCCCTATTCTGGCCAATAAGAATAATGAGCAGCAGCCGCAGCGGCTTAACCGTTGACCTTTTATTTCCTGGCTAAACGATCCCATATAGACACTCAGGCATGCTAGCTAGATAGAGGACACACGAGTGGCTGCACGAGCTTCAGTAAGAGCACCGGGTAGTGAGAGACACGCGCATCGGCAGGGTCCGCAGGAAGTGGAGAGGCATCCCAGAATGAATCCCTCCCCAAAGTCAGAGCCTCTCAAGACCGTCCGCAATGCCAGAATCATTTACTCTCGCTGCTGACTCGCGCATGAATTCCACCTTTATTATTGGGAGATTTTTGACTCCCTCCCCTCCCCAGTCGCCCTGATCCGTCCCACTAGATGAGGCAGATGATGCTGGGGGATGAAGATGCGCGGAAAGGCGAGAGTATATTAGACACGTATAGGGCGCGCGCGCCTGCTCTATTGGCGAGCATGCAAGCCCGATGGCTGGGAGACGGAAAGGAGCTCAGTCCAGTCCGGGGGGGGGGCGGGAGAATTATCCCGGCTTCGTTAATGAAGCGTCCCCGAGCGGATCAAGCAGCGATCTCCCCAGCTACCGAAGCCAGGTGAATGCGCGGGCACACGGCAATAGGAAATACTGGATAGAAGGGAGTCCGCGGCACGCTTCCTGCGGCTAATTAGACAGCGGGACTGCGGGCTGCACTCATTGTGACCCTATGGAGAGCGGACGCAATGAGACTGCGAGATTGTACCTGCCAGCTCGAATTAATCCCGCCTAACCTTAACCAGTCGCCCTTAGTAGCCGAGGCGTATCCAAGGGAGATCCGAGCAGTTGGTCAATTGTTGCCCCGGGGGCCGAGTTCCAGCTGCGGGGTGAACCGAATTAAGCAATGCGGGATTAAGTGGTTCGAGAATCGAGGCTTGGAGGCTGAAAAAACCTTTTATAAACCAAAGAAACACGGCTCGGTCTGCATTATTCATCGCGCATCGGGGAGGAGGCGCTCGCGAGAAAGCCCAATGTGAGGCGGAACACAGGGGACTAAAAGGCTGGGCTGACGCGCGGCTGGGACAGCCGGCTGAGCAGATAAGGACTGGCTCGGTACCCGCCCCTACCCCCTTTGCTCACGCGAAGCAGGTCGTTTCCAACGGTTCATAGAGGGACGAAGAGAAAATAAAAGGCTCAACCGTTTCAATGCGCCTCATAAGCGTTGCTTTGTTTTGCTTTGTTGAGCAACAAATTATGCCCTCCTCATCCCCCAGGGGTTGACGAATCTGCCAAAGCTTGCGTGTAAAAGTACAAGCCGCATTTCAAGACCGTTTCATGATTTTCCCAATGCAGGGAAATGCCGATTGAACAGATATTTTATCTGTACGAACAGATCGATTCGCCATCAATATATTATACTCCATCTCTTTAACTAACAATCTGTCATCCTAGTTATCAAGTATCGGGAAGCAAAGGCCTCAAGTATCTGAAAAGCGAAGGCCTCAAGTATCGGGAAGCGAAGGCCTCAGGTATCGGAAAAGCGAAGGCCTCAGGTATCGGAAAAGCGAAGGCATCAGGTATCGGAAAAGCGAAGGCCTCAGGTATCAGAAAAGCGAAGGCCCCAGGTATCGGAAAAGCGAAGAACTCAAGTATCGGCAAGCGAAGGCCTCAAGTATCGGGAAGCGAAGGCCTCAAGTATCTGAAAAGCGAAGGCCTCAAGTATCGGAAAAGCGAAGAACTCAAGTATCGGCAAGCGAAGGCCTCAAGTATCGGGAAGCGAAGGCCTCAAGTATCTGAAAAGCGAAGGCCTCAGGTATCAGAAAAGCGAAGGCTCCAGGTATCGGAAAAGCGAAGGCCTCAGGTATCGGAAAAGCGAAGGCCTCAAGTATCGGAAAAGCGAAGGCCTCAGGTATCGGAAAAGCGAAGGCCCCAGGTATCGGAAAAGCGAAGGCCTCAGGTATCGGAAAAGCGAAGGCCCCAGGTATCGGAAAAGCGAAGGCCTCAGGTATCGGAAAAGCGAAGAACTCAAGTATCGGGAAGCGAAGGTCTTCACTTGGAAGTGAAGGCCTCAAGTATGAGGATGCAGAGCATAAATCGGAGGCCTGAAGGACCAGGAAGCGCAGCAAAGGCCTGAAGCAATAATGCAGTTTCAGTCTGCTAAGAGGTTTTAAAATATTAAGCATCCGCATACGGGGCCCACAGAGACAGTTCAGGTGCCTGGATGCGGCAAAATCAGGCAGCATTTGTCAGTCAGTCTAATCGGACGCAGAGAGAGTTATAACAAGCCGAGGAGAGGCACAGAATAGCCCGGTCCCAGCAGATTATAGCCGTATTATTATTATTATCAAACAGAAAACCCGCCCGTAAACAGAGCCAGTTCAAGTGCCGCATGCCTCATGCCTGTTTATTTCTAACAATATTATTGCCAGGGCCGGTTGAAAACACAAATTTGGAATTCGTAAGCCATTTGCATCGCTGAGAGATTTCAAGTAGGCTAAATATGGACACTAATTGACTGTCTGGAAACTATAGCTGGGGCGATGCATGCAATGTTTTTCACATCTGCAAGCCTTTCAGTAACCCCCTATTCGCGTGGGTTGGCGCTAGCTTCATGTGACTTACAATTGTGGGATTCTGATGGGACGCGTTTGACGCTTGATTTTTTTATCCGACTATTATAGTGGCAGGACAAGTCAGTAGGATCCCACGAAAGATTTATAAGTCTTAAGAGAAATCTCATAGTACACAAAAATATAATGCAGATGTCATTAAGGATCTAACCATCATTTATCGAACATCTCCGATCTCATGGAGATAAAGCAGTTGCTACATTGATCTCATAAGAGATTATCCAGTCGCTACAGATCTCATAAGAGATTATCCAGTAGCTCAAGATCTCATAGGAGATTATCCAGTTGCTATAGACCTCATAGGAAATCAAGCAGTTGCTACAGATCTCATAGGAGATTAACCAGCTGCTGCACATCTCATAGGAGATTAACCAGTTGCTGAAGATCTCATAGGAGATTAACCAGTTGCTGCACATCTCATAGGAGATTAACCAGTAGCAGCAGATCTCATAGGAGAGCAATGCATTCGTACGAGCGTGAAGTACAGAGTCAGAAAGATCATAAAGAACCAAATATTGTTTAAGATTTGAACAAGTAAAACAAGACCAAAAAGAAATAAATAGAATTTTTGCTGTTTGAGCATTGCAATTTAATTTTCAAGTCAAAAAGCAGATAAAATGTAGACAATATAATTATGAACAATTAAACAGTAGCTTTTATTACAGTTAAGTAGTGCAAGTTCTACTAATTGAAACAGACACTGACTGATTTGTACAAAAAAGACAACAAAATGCAGCAAAACTTCATTGAAAAAAAGCGCTACAAAAATAAAGCTTACAATTTACTAGTCAGCAACAATCAATGCCAAAAAGAAAATGCAACGCAAAAGAATGCATACTATGCCACCAATCCTACCGAGAAGTGAATAAGTAGTAAGTAGAAAATAAAAAGCACCAAATTAAACGCAATGAATCTGTGAGAATATCTGTCCCAGATTCAGTTCAGTCAGCCTGGGTAGCGGCAGCCGACGTGCAGCTGTCAAAGTAGGCGCGACAGGCGGCAAAAGCGCCGCTGAGAAAGTGAAGCCGGTCCTCTTTGATTCGCTCAGTGAGAATGCCTTTGAGGGCGCTGCAGCTGAAGGTTTTTAGTAAGGATGCAGAATTAATGGGCGGATTTAGGGAGAGGTTCATGGGGCGGATTTAGGGAGAGGTTCATGGGGCGGATTTAGGGAGAGGTTCATGGGGCGGATTTAGGGAGAGGTTAAAGGGGCGGATGTAGGGAGAGGTTCAAGGGGCGGATTTATAGAGAGGTTCATGGGGCGGATTTAGGGAGAGGTTCATGGGGCGGATTTAGGGAGAGGTTCATGGGGCGGATTTAGGGAGATGTTCATGGGGCGGATTTAGGGAGAGGTTCAAGGGGCGGATTTATAGAGAGGTTCATGGGGCGGATTTAGGGAGAGGTTCATGGGGCGGATTTAGGGAGATGGTCATGGGGCGGATTTAGGGAGAGGTTCAAGGGGCGGATTTAGGGAGAGGTTCATGGGGCGGATTTAGGGAGAGGTTCATGGGGCGGATTTAGGGAGAGGTTCATGGGGCGGATTTAGGGAGAGGTTCATGGGGTGGATTTATAGAGGTACATGGTGCGGATTTATAGAGGTTCATGGGGCGGATTTAGGGAGAGGTTCATGGGGCGGATTTAGGGAGAGGTTCATGGGGCGGATT
Source organism: Macrostomum cliftonense (assembly GCA_950096795.1). Lineage (NCBI taxonomy): Eukaryota > Metazoa > Platyhelminthes > Macrostomidae > Macrostomum > Macrostomum cliftonense. Next base: position 1,047,407 of record CATNEM010000301.1, on the reverse strand, counting down.
TAGGGAGAGGTTCATGGGGTGGATTTATAGAGGTATATGGGGCGGATTTATAGAGAGGTTCAAGGGGCGGATTTATAGAGAGGTTCATGGGGCGGATTTAGGGAGATTTAAAAGGCGGATTTATAGAGGTTCATGGAGCGGATTTAGGCAGAGGTTCATGGGGCGGATTTAGGGAGAGGTTCATGGGGCGGATTTAGGGAGAGGTTTAGGGGCGGATTTAGGGAGCGGATTTGGAGCAGATTAGGGTAGATTTCATTGGTTAGGGGAAAATTTGAATTTTAAAAATTTGAAAAACAGAGCTATGGCTCACTCGAACAGGTCAAACAGGCCTCCGCAGGCTCGCTGCTGCACGCTGACGCTGAATTCCGGGCGGCCGTCTTCGCCAACCACGGAAACCGGAAGTGCGGCGTCGGGCGGACAGAAAAACGCCACGAGATTCGGCAGGCAGATGCGAACCGTGGCTCGGTAGAGGGCTGGCGGCTGGCAACCACTCGGCGCCGACTTTGCTGAGTCAGCTCGATAGCGGCTCATAGCCACGAATGTTAGACTAAAATTAGACGGTTGAATGCCATCAAAATTTGCTTTCTTCAAGTCGCCGACATGTCGAAAGAGAATCAGACTGGCGGACTCACGTGGCAGCAGACTCATCGAAGCATTCAAGCTTCACCTGGCAAGGGGCTCGTCTGACTCGGACAAAATCCAGCAGCAGCAAAAATGTCGGTCTCACGACGCTGTAGGCTCGCTGTTGATGGTGGCGGTGGTTCGAGGCGTTGGAAATGGCGTAGTGACTAGTTTTAGTATATCAAAGTCGTAGTCTTAATCTTAGTGACTGTTGGCACGTTTAGCTGTCGATCTTATAGTTGCTATTCTCTTTGACTGTCTTAGCGTCTGTATTACATGACTGTCATTCTGTTTATCTGTCTGTAACAGTGTGTCTGTATTACTGTCAGTGTGGCTGTCATTCTGTTTAGCTGTCTGTAACAGCGTGTCTGTATTGCTGTCAGTGTGGCTGTCATTCTGTTTAGCTGTCTGTAACAGTGTATCTGTATTACTGTCAGCGAGTCTGCTATCAAAAGCGTGTCTATAACAATCATAAAAAACAGCTGCAAGGATAAAAAAACGAACACAATCAAATAAAAAAGCCAGCAACCTTCTCGAACTCGGCCAGCGGCATGCCCTGACAGCAGTAGCCGAGGCTGCATGACACCAGTTTCGCTGTGGACCGAAACAATGGCAGAAAATCTGCGTAGCAACCAGTGCACCCCTCTGCGGAACGATCAGTTTTACAAGGAAATGTTACAATCAGAATAAAATCAAACAAACTGCTCTCCTAGTAGTGTAATAAATGTCTCACCGTTCCAAACCGAGCAGGAGAAACTCTGCACTAGAACAGTCTTTTTCCCGTCGCCATCAACGCTAACTGAGGCATCGCAGTCAGCTGTGAGCAGCACGCGGCAGTTGATCAGCAGCCGACTGTGCAGGTACTTCAGAGTCACAGTTGGAGGCTCCTCCGACACCGAGTACTGCACAGTGTTGAAACTGCGGGCAGGGGGTTAGGGATTAGCTGGCTGCTAATCTGCCACCTTAATCCCTCAGCGGAGGCTGCTACTTTAACAGAGCCAAGAAAAACTTACGCGCATTGTACAACATAACTCGAACTGATCTTTGCAGCCGGCTCATCAACAAATGACTCGGCCACGCAGGTGGAGTTTCTGCTCCGATCCAATTCAGCTGCCTGACTTTGACTTGACTGCACAGCCTGCGACACCATTGCGTTGGCCTTCATGGAATAGAGCGACTGCGAGAGCAGGCACCGGCTCTTCTCCATCAGGCATTGCCAGTTGCGGCGTCTTACTGCAGGTGACATAGCACAAGGTTATGGACTTAGAACTGCAGATAAGAAACACCAGCTCACACTGCAGATAAGAAACGCCAGCTCACACTGCAGATAAGAAACACCCGCTCACATTGCAGATAAGAAACACCCGCTCACATTGCAGATAAGAAACACCCGCTCACACTGCAGATAAGAAACACCAGCTCACACTGCAGATAAGAAACACCCGCTCACATTGCAGATAAGAAACACCCGCTCACATTGCAGATAAGAAACGCCCGCTCACATTGCAGATAAGAAACACCCGCTCACACTGCAGATAAGAAACACCAGCTCACACTGCAGATAAGAAACACCCGCTCACACTGCAGATAAGAAACGCCAGCTCACATTGCAGATAAGAAACGCCCGCTCACATTGCAGATAAGAAACGCCAGCTCACATTGCAGATAAGAAACACCCGCTCACATTGCAGATAAGAAACACCCGCTCACATTGCAGATAAGAAACACCAGCTCACATTGCAGATAAGAAACACCCGCTCACATTGCAGATAAGAAACGCCAGCTCACATTGCAGATAAGAAACACCCGCTCACATTGCAGATAAGAAACACCAGCTCACATTGCAGATAAGAAACACCCGCTCACATTGCAGATAAGAAACGCCCGCTCACACTGCAGATAAGAAACGCCCGCTCACACTGCAGATAAGAAACACCCGCTCACATTGCAGATAAGAAACGCCCGCTCACACTGCAGATAAGAAACGCCCGCTCACACTGCAGACAGTGCTAGCTTGCTAAATCACAGAAAGTAGCCTAAAAATGAGCAAAACACAGCATAGTGCTACTTACACTTCATAAACTGTTTCCTAGAAACCTTCCGCCCCAGATGGCACTCCCGCAGCCCGGCCAGGATCTGCGGCACCAGTTTGGCGGCAAGTTCAGCAGCGGCTTCGCCCAGTCGCTTACGATAGAAATCGTCCGTGCCTAGCTGCTCAGCCTGCTGCTGCTGCTGCTGCGGCTCGTGCAGTTGGCTCAGCGCCAGCTCCACCTGGCAGCGCTGCAGCTCCAGCTGAAGCCGGCCCATCAGGACGTCCTTGAACTTCGAAGGCAGCCGGTCGCAAGCCTGACGAACAGCAGCAACAAGACGGACGCCGGCGGAGCTCCCGCTGATGCCGCTGCCGTCCAGATTGAAGCCGGCGAAGCAGCTGTCGCTGGCGAGCCGCATCAGCTCGTCAAGAGTCGGACTTCTGTCCGGCTTGCCCGAGCGGGCCAGCAGCAGCGGCGAGGCGCACGAGGAGCCCGCGGCAGCCGACTCGTACAGGCGAAGGAACGACGGGGTGGCCACGGCAGGTGGCGACGCAGCCGGGCTGCTGGGGGACTTCAGGTGGCTGGGCGTCTCCATCGAGGACTGGCAGGCGGGAAACGTTCGGCGTCTGGCGGGGATTTTTGGCGGAGATAGAAAAAGTTTATATTCCGAAGATATAAGGTTCAGATCCCAAAATCATAGGATTTTCAAATCCCCAAATCATAGTAGGGGTTTCAGATCCCCAAATCATAGAGGTTTTAGATCCTATAATCATAGGAGGTTCAGATCCCCACCCAAATCAAAGGAGTTTCAGATCCCAAATCATAGGAGTTTCAGATCCCTAAATCATAGGAAGTTCAGATCCCCAAATCATAGTAGTCTGAGATCCACAAACGAACGTCAATCAGCTCACCCGTAGCTCAGGGACATGTTAACAGCGGCAGGCGCGGCACTGGCCTGCAAGTCAGCCGAAATGCCGCTGACGCTGCTGTCAATCCTCGTCGAGGCGGGAGGAGGCGAGGCGCAGGCGGCCCGGCCGCAGTCTTCCCCACTGGATGGCTTAGTGACGCTGCCGTTTGCCAGCGTGATAGAAGCTGAAATATTTCAATAAAAAAATAATAAATTTAGACACCCGACCTTTCGATCAGATGTACAGCCCACGGCACAGCCGCAGCTAGTTGCGCGGTGCATCAGAGGGCTGTGTACAGCTTTCAGCCTGACAGGCTGGAGGGGCCGCAACACCCAGACTAAATTTACCCAGCTCAAACTGGTACCCGATCTCAGCTGGGTGGACTGAGGCAATGCGGGATTAAGTGCCTTGCTCAAGGGCAAAAATTGTCTCCTAGGGCCGTGACTCGAACCCACGACCTTCCGGTCATGAGGCAGGCGCCCTAGCCACTAGGCTACAACCCCTCTAGGCGTTGTAGCTCTAGGCGGTGTAGTTTGAAATATTTCAAAATCGGCAGGTAAGATAAAAGAGACGGAGTCGAGTCGGACCCTCCTAGCCAATGCCTCACCCTCAGACATACTGTCGGCATCGGGACCAGTATTGGAAGCCTGTTGGCAGTCGTGGACAGTGAGAGCAACAATGCTCATGCTGTCACTGGGGCTGCCCAGCAGGGACCGTTCAATCTGGGCCAGAATGGACGAGTCAGCCCCGGCGTAGGCGTTCTTAGCTGGCGGCGATAGCGGCGACACGTCGTCGCAGGCCGAGTGGAACAGGTCTTCCAGTTCGCGGAATCGCTCCAACACCGAATTGTTGGCGTTGTTGGCGTTGCTATTGGTTACCACGGTAGAAGGGGATTTCTCGACTGGAGTTTGCTTTTGCTGTTCCTGTTGCTGCTCTGGCTTCGACCGCTGTTGTATCGGCTGATCGGGAGATACGAATGATTCCTCGTCCAGTGCTGCCTCATCTTCGGCATCGCGTCTGAGGGGAAAAGACAAGCTCATTACATGGGGGTCATGCCTATAGTTCAGATGGGGATCAAAATGGGATGGGGTCGTGCAGCTGGGTCAGATGGCGTTCATAATGGGAAAGGGGTCTTGCAAGTGGGTCAGATGGCGTTCATAATGGGAAAGGGGTCTTGCAAGTGGGTCAGATGGCGTTCATAATGGGAAAGGGGTCTTGCAAGTGGGTTAGATTGGGATCATAATGGGAAAGGGGTCTTGCAAGTGGGTCAGATTGGGATCATAATGGGAAAGGGGTCTTGCAAGTGGGTCAGATTGGGATCATAATGGGAAAGGGGTCTTGCAAGTGGGTCAGATTGGGATCATAATGGGAAAGGGGTCTTGCAAGTGGGTCAGATTGGGATCATAATGGGAAAGGGGTCTTGCAAGTGGGTCAGATTGGGATCATAATGGGAAAGGGGTCTTGCAAGTGGGTCAGATTGGGATCATAATGGGAAAGGGGTCACGCAAATGAGTCAGATGGGGATCATTAGGGGCTATCGCTATTGGAAAAAAAAACGGAGAAGAGGATAATAAATTCTGAGGGAGAGGCGATTTTGAACACAGACAAAAAGATTCTGAAGAACTAACCTGGAGTAGGGCAGCAACTGTCGCTGCTGCTGCAACTGATGATGTGGATGCTGCTGATAATGATGATAGAAATGCTGGCTCACAGTGGCGGAGGAGGAGGAGGTGATCAGGGTCATGTTGCTGCTGCCGCTAGTAGAGGAGCCAGTAGTGACAGCGAAAGCGGCCACAGTTGCAGCCATGGCGGTGGCCATTTTCAACGACTCGGAGCTGCTGGTGTCGGAGAAGTTGGGCATGGGGAGAATTCGCTCGCCCAATTCGTGGTGCAGCAGCTGGTGCACCTGCCCGATTAGCTGGCTGGCCCGGCGTCGCCTTCTCTCGTCCACGTCGGCTTCCAAGTCGTCTTCGACATCGTCGCCGAGTAGGCCGTCGCTGTTGTCCTCAACGTCGGCGTCCGCGGTGACGCGAGTGGCCGGCTCCTCGTCGGGAGGCTGGCGCTCAGAGTTGATTGCGCCGTCATTTTCGTGAGCGGCAAGAAACGCCGAGAAGTCGTGCTCCAGGCTAGCCGCCGCGCCGCTGCCGTTGCCGTGGGGAACTTCGGCTGCCTGAGCCGATGGGCCGGACACCATGGTGATCTCCATGGCAACCGTGTTGTACAGAGTTCGATTGTCCGGAGCGACCGGTTGATCCGGGACGCTGGTGACGTCAGCAGATTGCAGAGTGAGCATGTCCGCATCCTTGATGAACTCCTTCAGCTTGTAGGTTCTGGCGAAACTCACCCGCTTGGACCGGCCGGCGACGCTGCAACCGCCGACTCCATCGTTGAGATCGTCCGCCATGATGTCATCCTCGTTCAGTGTGCGCTTCAAAATCTGCATGACGGATGCGAAAGAAAAAAATGGTGGGACATACCAACTTTAACTTCTTTTGTGTAAAGAAAAGCGGACTTACTGAGGATCTGGAGCGCTTCTGAGTAGTAGCTGTCGCATAAGGCTTAGGATTGGGCATGATAGGCGTCTGTTAAGTAGCAGGTAACTAAATGCTAGAGCTGCAATTATTAAGGGGTTTTGTTGAGAGTTTCTACTTTGTAGGTTATTGTAGTCTTTATCATAGCCATTATAATATATGCAAAGGAAAAAAGCAGGCATACTGTGTCTAAATTATAAAGGTAACTAAAACAGTATTGTATCTCCTAAATTTCAAATCAGTCTATGTATCCTATACCTTGTTAAAGATTGTGCATCCTGATGTGATGTGGGTAAACCCAACTCTATGGGTTCATCTCAATGATCTAAGTTATTACAAGTGCAGTAGAACCGACACAGTCTAGAAAAAAATTGTATACTTTATTATAGTAAGTAATATACGAGTTTAAAGCCATAAACAAGAAGTTTATGGCTTTAAATTTATTATACTTCTATAATATAACTTTACAATGATAATTATATAAACAACTTTTTATTGCAATATCAATTTGTGGAACTAAATTTGCAGGCATAATTTACAAGAAAAGTAAAATTTGATAGTGTGGCAGGACGCCTGCCCCATTCGAATTCTGCCAGCCTCGTTTGAATTTCCGTTTGTATGATTTTAATTCAGTGACGTTTTTTTCGAATTTCGTCAGTATGGCAAAATTGTTTTTTCTAGCAATGCGTAGTTCTGTGAGTTATTTCTATTGCTGCGCGAGAACCTTTTCGGTTCTGCGCCCGTCTTCCGGTTCCTGTAGGTTTCTTTTAGGTTCCTGTGGGGTTCTCCTTGGGTTCCGACACCCCAGATCCCCGTAGGTATTCTATTCAAATATATTGTTCCTCCCTCTCCTGGTCCTCTTGCAGTGCTGTTTCTTCTATTTAATCTCTCCCCGTTCCTCTCTTTCGTTTTCAAGTGTCAGTGTGGTGAGGAGACAGCCGTCCGACCGTGTAGTCCGCGCTCTCACTGTCCCCTTTTTGTTTACCGTCCTTGCGTTTTGCTCCTGTTTGTTTGCGACTTCTGCGCGTTAGCTGAGAATTATTTTACCTTACTTGCAGTTGTAGTTGCGGAAAATAATATTTTAGTCCAATTAAATAAAGTTTTGTCAATTATTCCGATCGGATCAGCGGTTACTATTATTGGATAATCCTGAGTCTTACTTTGAGTTCCTCGGTTAGACAGAAATTAAATACTTCGAGAGAGATAAGAAATAGACTCATCAGTTGAAATAATTATGGTGGTAGTTACGGCTCTCTCTGGTGGTAGCCTACTATCAGTAATACTGAAGACATTTTCTTTGATCGAAACACCCGGAGTTGAGGGAAACGTGGGTAAGGGGATCAGTGCCGAGGCACTCTACCCCGGGCCAGAGCTACCCGGAGGCAAGCCTCGAGATGGCCGCGACTAACTACTGGACTGGGTATATTGGAGCCTACTAAAGGGTTTCAGCTATGAGCAGGCCCCCACTGCCTGCCCCTCTCCCGAGGCACGAAGCCAGGAGCAGAACAACCGGAGTTACATCGCCGGAATAATCAGAATTACACCTCGGTTCGAACCACCGCTAAAGCTACCGTTACTAGGAGCTATTCATCGCAACGTCGCCTGCAGACCGCTCAGCTACCAATCAACTACCCTCCCCCCGGACTTGAGGCACCCGGCAGACGGAGCTTCCCAACTAAACTCGGCTACTTTGTTAAAGAAGCTGAATTAGATTCGTGGAATTTCAGCGCCAATTTGAAGGCACAAATAATCACGTCGAACAGCCGAAGAAGAGCCGCAAGAAGTCTTCTTTTCACCCCGCCCTCACTGGTGTCAGCTATTGTGGGATTTAGACAACGCCGAATGACCTTTCAACGTTGCAATGGCCAGTAACGAAGACATAGCAGCGGATGCAGCAGCAACCGAGGCTTCAAATACAGCAGAGGAGCAGCAACAGCCAACTTACGAGATGTTATGCGCAGTGACGGAGGAAGTACGTCGACGATTGGAAAGGACCGACCTGGGTCGACAGCATCATCATTATGTCTATCAGCCACCTCAGACCGAGCGACCCTAGCAGCCGAAGCCTGTCAAGATACAGCGCTACACGACTAGCCAGGATTTTGATATATGGATCCAGGCGCTGGAGGAACGCTGCAGACTCAACGGCATCACGGAGCCTAGACGCATGAAGGCGGAGGTTATGGTCAACTTGGACGTGGCCACAGCATACCCCGCCGTGGTCAGAATGTCGCTGCCCGACAATCTGAGCTACGAGGAATTCAAGCGACGACTATCAGAGCGCTTCACCCAGGCGTCTGATGCGCTCAGCTTCCGCGAGGAGTTTCGTTCGTGCCAGCAAGGTAAGAACGAGTCTATTGATGAATTTGGAGACAGGCTAATCTGCCTGGGGGACAAGGTGTTTCCGCATTTCACGCCACTTCAACGAGAGGCCGAACTGGTCGATCAAGTGATCGTCGGCGCTCGCGTGACGTCATCCGCCAGAGAGCAACTTATCCTGGTGCGTCCAGCGAACCTGATGGCAGCCAAGCGGGCCGTCAAGCGAATCGAGACTGCTGCGCAGCTAGCCCAGCGTGTAGCGCCCCGAGTCGCCATGTACGAATGCTAGACTCGGACGACAAACCGGAGGCTGCAGCCGCCGCTGACAGCACCCCGAAGCCACAGGCCGCGCCGTCAGTCGAGCATTGGCTACGAAAGATGATTGAGGAACAGAATGTTCAGATTCGCTCGCAGAAGAAGGTCTTGGAAGCTCTATCTCGTCGCCTAGATAACGTGAGCCCGACAGCCTATAAGAATCTAGATGGAGAATGCAAGGACAGCTACGAGGAGCTGAAGAGGCGCCAACGAGAGCGCCTAGGATGGTGCGATCCGCCCCCAGAACGGCCGCCACCCAGAGGTGTGGACTACCGAGACCAGATCTCTCACCGCGGACCGTGTCAGCAGCAGTGGCAGAAATCTAGAAGCTACCAGTGTGAGCCGGCGCCCAGCGCCGCGGGTGCAGCTGTAAGCCAGCCAGCTAGCACGCCGCCGCGCCCTAAGACGCCGCCTTACCAGTTAACCCGGCAGAATGCAATGTGCTATCGGTGTCAAGGCAACCATCGCTACGACCAGTGCCCTAGTCGGCGCACTGCGAATGCCCAAGGACAGCGTCAGAGCAACTCGGGAAACGGACCAGCGGGTCACGCCAACCGAGGCAGCGCTGCCCCGCCCCAGCGGAAGCACTGAGGTCCCCAGTCAGGACTTCAGCTGCTCAGCTAGAATCAGTAGAAGTTGCTTTACCAATTGTAAATAGCGCACCTAAACGGCCGAGACGTGACCCGTTCATCACCGGTGAAATCTCTGGTCAATATTTTGCTTTTCTGCTTGACACTGGATCGAAGTGCGATGTACTTGGACAAAGCACTTGGACCCAGCTATTAAAAACTGTACCTGCCCTGCGTAATAAAATTCGGCCCTGCACAGAAAAAATCGTCGCGTACAATGGAGAGCCAATCAAGATGGCCGGACAAATAAAAATCGCAATACGATGCAGGTGACTTTGAAGCCACAATCGAGTTTCTGCTAGCCCATGGACCGCACGATAATATACTCGGATTCGACTTCCTGAAGACTTTCGGCACCTCTCTAGATGTCGCTTCCGGAATGCTTTATTTGAAGAGTGGCACCGCAGTTCCCCTTCGCTACACCAGAGCTGAGGCTACTGCCTGCCGCATCTACACTACAGACAATGTACTGATACCGCCTCAATCTTCGGCGAGGATTAACGTCAAATTGGCAAAGAATCGAGAGACCAATCAAGGCATCCCGGCGATTATGGAGCCAATCCGGTCGACCCGCTGCAACGACATGGAAGGACTCGACGCCGCGCCAGCCCTGATTACGATGAATGATGGGAAAGGAGATATCGAGATGATTAATCGGAGTGAGTCAGCCATCCGTCTGAGGGCTAATGTTTTAATAGGGATTGCTAGACCCTTGCGGCTGCCGGATCTGCAGTTCTATCCGCAGGAAGAGCCTGCAGCGACAGTTCAACAGCTCGGCGAAGAGGACGAAGATGAAGATGCAGGATCAGGGAAATCGATATCAGCGATGATTTGACGCCTGATCAGCGAAATCAAGTCATTCAGCTGCTGAAGAAGTACAAGTGTGTCTTCTCCCAAGGACCGCATGACCTCGGTAGAACGCATTTGGTGACCCACAGCATCGTGTTGAAAGACAAGACCCCAGTCTGCTTGCCAACGAGAAGAATTCCGCCGCACCTGTTGCCCAAGGTGGACCAGCTGATTGATGAGTTGCTGGCCAAAGGAGTCATCAGACCAAGCTATTCCAGCTACAACACCCCGCTGCTCATCATCCCGAAGAAAGACGGAGGACTCCGAGTAGTGCAGGACTTCCGCAGCCTCAATCAAAAGAGCGAATATTTTGGCTACCCAATTCCGCTCATCCAGGAAGCTTTCGCCAGCCTGGAAGGCAGCCAAATGTTCAGCACCTTCGACCTGAATTCAGGATACTATCAGATTCCGCTGCGAGAAGAGGATCAGGATCTAACAGCTTTTGCCACGTTGCATCGAGGCCAATTTGCTTATCAGGTGATGCCGATGGGACTCAGCTCAGCAGCTGCGACGTTTCAGAGGTGCATGAATATGGTTCTATCCGGCATTGCTTTTAAATATGCGACTGCATATCTAGATGACGTCATCGTGTTCTCAAAACAATTCGACGCTCATCTACATCTGGAAGAAGTGTTTCGACGGATCAAGGCCGCCAATCTGAAATTCCGAGGCAAGAAGTGCCATCTGTTCAAGAAGGAGATTGCCTACCTCGGACACGTCGTTTCAAAGGACGGGATTTCCACCGACTCTGGCAAAATCGACGCCATCAGGACCTGGCCAAGACCTCGAACAGCGCGACAACTTAAAAGTTTCGTCTGTACGTGTGCCTATTATTCTAAATTTGTACCCGGCTATGCAGAACTAGCAGCTCCATTGCACGACCTAATAAAAATCAAGAACGTCCGGAATTTCGACAGTCTATGGGGAGAAGCCCAGCAGCGAGCGTTTGATCAACAGAAGGCAGCTCTAATTTCTACTTCTGTGCTAGCTTATCCGCAGTTAAAAGAAGATCCGAATGTGATTTTCATCCTCGACACGGATGCTTCGGCCACAAGAATTGGAGCCTGCCTCAGCTAACGCCAAGCCGACGGAGTGGAGCGCCCAATCGGCTACTTTTCAAGAAGAATGAAGGATTCAGAGACTCGATATCCAATAACGAAGCAAGAACTGTTGGCAGTGGTAGAAGGAATGCGGCATTTTCGTTTCTACCTTCTGGCCAAACGATTCATCTGTCGAACAGATCATGCAGCATTGACTTGGCTTCTACGAAGAACCCAGGAAATCGGCATATTCGGCAGATGGATACAAAGACTTAGCGAATTCGAATTTGAGATTCAGCATCGGAAAGCATCGGCGCATCAGAATGCCGATGGCTTGTCCCGGCGTCCCGAAGATGACGCAGAATGCCAAATCGAGGCCCAGCAAGAAGCAATCGTCGACATTGAGCTTCCGACAGCCACAGCCTCGAGACGAGTAGCAACGTCAGCGAGCCGACCCAACCAGCCATCAGCCAGTAGGCTGCCGGCCTCTGGGAGACGTCCCGGAGCGACCACTCAGCCCGATCTGGCCGGCGAAGACATTGAGAGTCCGCCCGTTGATCATTCCGCTGCCCGCCGACCGTCCAGCGCCGCTGCAGCCGCCGTCGACACGCCAACTTCGGCCCCTCGATCAGGTAAGCGACAGAGACGACGCCAACGAGTGGAAGTTGCCCTAACGGTGAGCCCCTGTGAAGTCTCGCCAGCGACCAGCCTCCAAGTCCAGCCTTCCGAGTCAGCCGCCAATAGCGCCCCGCTGCACTACAGCCGCGCGCAACTGGCGCAGTCTGAACTCCGAACGCTGAGACGGAAGCTTCATCTCGCTGCTGATTGTCAACACGGACGTCACCGCGCTTCAGCCAACCGCAGCTCGACAAGTCGCCCTTCTAGGCGCCGTCGTCTGCAGAAGGGGAAGCAGCCCCAAGTTCAAGGCGCAGCCGCTTGCTGCCTCAGCGAAGGCCGCGACGCGCCAGCGAGTAGTACAGGCTCGAGCAGCGGACTGAGCGACGATAGCCAGACAGCAGGCTACAGCTCCTCCCCCTTGATGACCTGCGATTCCGCGGAAGACTCCGAAGAGTGCGGCTATTGCCCAACAGAGGCTACCCGACCTTCGGGCACGTCAGCAGATTTTCTGTACACCGATCCGGAAGGTGACAGAACAGCGACAGCTTCGATGGATGTGTCAGATAGCGAGCTCCCGACCGTGATTCTCACCTCCTCGACAGCCAAGCCAAAATTCCCGGCAATGGTCGCCATGATGGAACCCGAGCTCCCGACCGTAACCACCATGCCTCCTCAGCCCGGACAACTTAACGACAGCGCAACCCCTGCATCAGGACGGCAGACAGCAGCCCTCCTGGATCGAATTCCAAGAGTCGTGACAAAGTAAGAAATTCAAATGCATCAGCGAGCTGATCCAGCCATCAGCCTGGTGATAAATCTAATCGAGTCTCAACTGCCAAAGCCTTCATTCACGGAGCGATTAAATTATACGAGAGAGCAGCGAAATTTATTAGCGTTTTTGGAGAATCTGTACATCAGCGAGGATGGCACCCTGATGGTACATATAGAGCCGCCCGGAGACAGCGATCCGGTGGAGAAGATTGTGCTACCCCGAAGTCTAGATGCCGCAGTCTTTGAGAATCTGCATGCTTCCCCAATTGGCGGACATCAAGGACGAGACATCACGCTGGCCCGAGTAAAGGAACGCTTCTGGCGGCCAGCGCTCGCCAAAGCCGTCGCCGACTACGTCGCCACCTGTCTCATCTGTACGGAGAGCAAAGGCCGAAGACGAATTCCGGCCCACATTCAGTCACTTCCGGTCTGCGAGATTTTCGGACGCTTCGCCGCCGACATTCTGGGACCGACTGGTGACCCAACTGAGAGAGGCAATAAGTACATTTTAACTTATGTCGATACAACTTCTAAATATCCATTTGCGTTCGCCATGCGCAATCAGCGGGCAAAGACTATCATCACGTTGTTGCAATAGCAGGTTTTCCCCATCACTGGAATACCCGCGTGGATCCACACTGATCAAGGTCGACAATTCACTGGCCATGAATTCCGACACTTCTGTGACGTCTACGCCATTCGCCATTCAACGACGCCTTATTCGCCCTGGTCAAACGGACAAGCTGAATCAATGAATAAGAATATTAAGCGAGTGCTCACATGCCTATTAGAAGATCATCAAGACTGGGATAAGATGCTACCAGCGGCTCTATCGGCGCTAAGATCATCGGTTAATCGAACGACAGGCATCTCGCCGCACTATGCAGTCTTCGGGAAGGAATTCCGTTTCGCTATTGACAACAGCCTAGAGCGTCTGGAAATCGCCGAGGATTTGCCGGAGTATATTGCAAGGCATCAACGTCGATTGCAAGAAGTCGAGAGAATAGTACGGCAGCGACTGCAGTTAGAAGTGCAACGCCGAGAGGAGTACTATCAGAACAGGCCTCGCCCAGTTGACCTGCAGCCTGGTGATTTGGTTTTCCTCGCCAATTCCAAGTTGGAGATAGGCGAGCTGCTCAAATTTCACAAGCCGTACAGAGCCAAGTTTGAAGTTGTTGAGAAAGTCGGAGAAGTCGCTTATTGGATTCGCCCGACGACTAGACGACGCAGAGGACGCCATGAAGCAGTTCTGGTGCACCGCAACAACATTATAAAAGTGCCGCAGCACATGCCAGATCCGCCTCCTGAACGGCCTCAGCCCACTGAACGTCCAATGCTCCCAGTCGAGGATAGCGAGGATAGCGATTTCGAAGAGATTGATCACTACCCGTCAGCGCCGCCAACGACGCCACAGCCATTCCTTGGTACTCGATTGTTCGAGCCAGCTCCGAGGCAACCGGATCTCATTCGAGAAGGCGATCCCGATCTGCCTGACGTTGGAATGGAGATCGAGGTATGAAGCGTTCGTTTTAATTAGTCAATTTTAGTAGTTTCGCGTGAATATTGTTACTGTAAGTAGTCAGCGCGTACAATTTTTCTCTAAAATATTTGTGTGAGCTTTGCTCCTCTTTTCTGACCCAATCATTTGATCTCTGATCACTTTCAGTTGTAAATTTCGCGCGTAGTAATTAGTCAATGTAATGTTAATTTAATAATTTTCGAGTTTAGTTAGCAACCTGCCGAAGTTGTTTAACTTTTTTCTCCAAACATATTTTAATTTTTCAATCGCTGCAAACTCTCTCTCTCTCTCAAGCTCTCAGTGTAGACTTAATTCTGCTGTCATTTACTGTAAGCCCTTCTCCGCGATTTTCCATTGCTGAAGGCCTGCGTTTTATTTACATTAAGTCCTCCCTGCAGGCTGCATTCATCACAATGCAAAGGCCTGCTTTTAATTCTGCTGTCATTACTGTAAGTCCTCCCTGCATTCATCACAATGCAAAGGCCTGCGTCTTAACTTTTGCTGTCTTTACTGTAAGTCCTCCCTGCATTCATCACAGTGCATAGGCCTGTGTCTCATTTTGCTGTACCTTACTGTAAGCCCCTCACTGCAATTTTCCATTGCAAAAGGCATGCATTAATCTTTTATTACATTTGATTGTTGTAATTTGTCATTCAGCAAACTCGTGTAAATAATCCAAAAATAATTTTCCCCCTTGCATCCATTTGATTGTAAGCCTTATGCAATTGCAAATTATTTCATGGGCCTTTTTTTAATGCAATGTAACTGGCTAGATAGGGCCAGCTGTTTAGACACTTTGTTTGTTGCCCCCTCAATTCTCAAGTTTGGAAATTTTTTTCTTTTGCAAGACATTTTTATATGCAAATTTTGCTATCTTTGTGAAATAAGTGGCCTGTACCTTAAATGCCACCTCATTCTTTCCCCTCGGCCATAAATCTTGTCAGCCAGCCATGGGAAGGCCTTTTGTAAAACCCTTACCAGTGCCAGGTTAGGGACAAGATGTTTACGCAAGAGGCTGTCTCAATCCGAGGCATGGGGCCAGCCAGCCTAAGGCCTGGTGGAAGATAATTGCTCCACCCTGCGTTCCTATTGGACGAGAGAAGGCTCAACTTTACTGGTGCCACCGCGGAACAGACTAACTGACTGTTACGCTAAGGAACTGAAGGTTCCACCTAAAAACTGCAACTGGTTCCGCTGGAGAACTGGAAAAGTTTATAAAGACGACCGTCGATTCAAACTCTAAATTTTAAGCAGCAAATTCACGACCACATCCAAGCTAGTTTGCAACTCTGCAATGGACGCCACCCTGCAAACCCCGCCCTCGGGCTACCTCGCTGAGCTAAAACTGACGCCAGAAGATTTTAGCGAGTTAGTCAGTGTTGCTCCCTTGCCAGCACAATCAGCCTTCTAGCCTCCCATGGAGGACCCAATTGCCTGGGCATTGGACAATTTTGAGCTTCCCTCTAGCAGAGACGTGGCCAACCAATATGACGCTATCCAGGCCCTATACAAAGAGGAACGCCCTGACCAAGCAGATATTCCGCCTCTTCGCCTGCCGATAGAAGACAGCCTAGAGCTGGCAGCAAACCAGGCACTTGGCACAACTTTTTCCGGGCTGACAGACAATCTTCAGCAGCTGCATCAACACTGAAGGTGTTACTGCGCAAAGCTGTGGAGTCCGCCTACAGGTTCCGGCAATTCAGCATTGATGGAGATTGGCGGATGCTGATTTCGGTCCTGGGACTGGCACAGGTGGGGCCTGTGGTAGAAGTGACCTGCTTCTATGCGCTAGAGCGCAAGATCAGTTTCCTGGGAGCCCATCTGGTCCTAGCTGCCTTTATTCTGATGGCCTACTGACAGGCCAGCCTCCTGTGACGCGGTGGACCCATCTGGCCGGCGGAGCTCCAAGAGCTCTAGAACACCTGTGCCACAGAGCGACCCAACCGACTAGCCAAGACCCTATCATGGGGCAAGTTTACAACCAGTGAAGTGTTGCAAAGCACTTCAAGAGCAAGGACACGAGGATGAATAAACATTAGCCCACACCCGCGTGATGCGTGAAGAGAAGCCTCTGGCCTTTGCAGCAGCTCCCCAAAGTGCTCAAGGCCCGCAGGCCAAAAATAGCCGAAAAGCACTGTGAGGAGAGAAGTCATATGACACAGCATGCGCCCAACATGTGATGGAAAACTCTAGCCCTCGCAAACACTGCCCAGCGGCTCCCCAATTCCTTCCCTAACCGCTCCTCTCTCGATGCCTGCATATAGTTTGTCAGTTTGATGCTATAAAATATACTGCAATTGAAGGAGAGATCTTTACAGTTCTTTACAGCTAGCACTACACAGAGCTCTCAGAAAGAGGGGCCAAAAGGCCCAATGTGTTGTCACTTGTCTTCTATGCTAAGGCAGAAGGAAACGAAGGCAAACCATCGAAATACCTTTGTTTCACCAGGGCATACCTGCCGATGCCAGTGCGACACCCGCCCTTGCCAGTCAGCGCAGTCACCGGATCGCTCAAGCAAAACTGCGTGCCATCCCACCAACTAACTAATGGCCTTGACCAACAAGTGGCGCGGTGGCTCTCGCCTTTTGTTTCCGCAATGCGCCAGGGGTTGTGGCAGGATGCCTGCCCCATTTGAATTCTGCCAGCCTCATTTGAATTTCTGTTTGTATGATTTTGATTCAGTGACATTTTTTCCCCAAATTTTGTCAGTATGGCAAAACTGTTTTTTCTAGGAATGCGTAGTTCTGTGAGTTATTTCTATTGCTGTGCGAGAACCTTTCCGGTTCTGCACCTGTCTTCTGGTTCCTGTAGGTTTCTTTTAGGTTCCTGTGGGGTTCTCCTTGGGTTCCGACACCCCAGATCCCCATAGGTATTCTATTCAAATATATTGTTCCTCCCTTTCCTGGTCCTCTTGCAGTGCTGTTTCTTCTATTTAATCTCTTCCCATTCCATTTTCTCATTTTTTTAAGTGTAAGTGTGGTGAGGAGAAAGCCATCTGACCGTGTAGTCTGCACTCTCACTGTCCCTTTTTTGTTTACCATCCTTGCGTTTTGCTCCTGTTTGTTTGTGACTTCTGTGCGTTAGTTGAGAATTATTTTACCTTACTTGCAGTTGTAGTTGCGTAAAATACTATTTTAGTCCAATTAAATAAAGTTTTGTCAATTATTCCGATTGGATCAGTGGTTACTATTACTGGATAATCCTGAGTCTTACTTTGAGTTCGTTGGTTAGACATAAATTAAATACTTTGAGAGAGATAAGAAATAGATTCATCAGTTGAAATAATTATACTCTCTCTGGTGGCAGCCTATTATCAGTAATACTGAAGACATTTTCTTTGATCGAAACACCCAGAGTTACATCGCCAGAATAATCAGAATTATACCTCGGTTCGAATCACCACTAAAGCTACTGTTACTAGGAGCTATTCATTGCAATGTCGCATGCAGACTGCTCAGCTACCAATCAACTACCCTCCCCCTGGACTTGAGGCACCCGGCAGACGGAGCTTCCCAACTAAACTTGGCTACTTTGTTAAAGAAGCTGAATTAGATTTGTGGAATTTTGGTGCCAATTTGAAGGCACAAATAATCACGTTGAACAGCCAAAGAAGAGCTGCAGGAAGTCTTTCTTTTCCCCTGCCATCAATAGATTAATGATAATTAAAAATTAATCAAAAGTTTACATACAAAAATGTCTAGTAGAGTCAAAATCATTATATTCTAGATTGTCATATGATATTTATGATTTTGTGATTATTTAAAAAGTTAATATTCAAATATGATGACATTAACAAACAAAATTTCCCTACAAATTGGATAAGGAAAAACTCTGCTAAGGGCATGGTCTCCATTTGCCCATTGAATTATTTTGCTTAGATGACTAGCATTAAAACTTATATATAGTACACTATGTGGTAAAAACTGGATAACTTCTTGCTCTGTCTCATGTTGCAAACTTTAATTTAAGTAGCGGGCTGGGTTTTGGTAGATAAGGTTGGTGGGTGGTAGGTGACTGGCCAACTTTCATTTCTCCTTTGGTTCCTCCCTTTCTCACTTTGTTAGTCATGTGACTATGGGCATTCTTTCAGTTTAGTGGACCAGAGTGATACTAAAAATCTTTGGGGACCTTTGAAATTTTGTAGTTTCAGTTTAGGGGACCAACGAATAACCTTGTGACACCAATAGCTACACAATTTTTCACTCCTAAGCACACAAGTAAATGTAAAAGCCACTATTTATTTCAGAACAGTGGCAATGAAAACGAGAACTAAAAAGGAAGACAGATGTTATAATATTGTTTTGGTTTAGGGGACCAGCAATGGAGAAGTTATACTAAAGGTCCCCTAAACCGAAATGTGGTTAGCTAAGGGATCTTTCATTCTACTTCAACTTACCACATTTCGGTTTAGGGGACCTTGGCTTTAGTGCAAAATTTCAATTGCAGGTCCCCTAAACCAAAACAATATTATAATGACCGTCCTTGTGATTTTTTGAGTTCTCGTTGTCACTGATGCTGCTCTGTGATAAATAATTGTTGTTATAATTACTTTCATGCATGTTTAGGATTTGACAATGGCCTTCTTACATTTTTGGGCCTTTCAAATATTGGTCCCCTAAACCGAAACTACAAAAATTGGTCCCATCAAAAATTTGAGGTCCCCTAAACTGAAACTAGGAGTATCCACAGGTCCCCTAAACCGAAAGAATGCCTGACTATGTGGTTAAAAAATTTTGGCACTGATGCTTTCCAAAAAGGGTATCCATTTTTGGCATTAAATATATGCCAAAAAGTGCTAGAAGTATTAGAATTCATGGTTAAGCAGAGCAAATGTAAAAATGTAAAAAAAGTACAATTATTCACAATTTGTGAAGTATAGGCCTATTCAATAGCTAAAATGATTGGCTGCCAAAAGATCATAGTTATGTATAGATGCTAATATTGTTTTATTCTCAGATAAGATTAAATAAATAAATAAATAGAGTGCTAAAACAAAATCTAGATAATGAATATCTTTGCCATAATTAAGAAATTGATGTAAAATGATTACTATGAATACTAATGCTTAATGCTAATGCTAACATTAACAAAAATTAATTTAACTAGTGTCTAGTAGTAGTGGAAGCCAGTAGTAGTGGACCTAGGCCCACCTAAGTAAGACCAAAACCTCACAGAATTTTTTTGAAGCAGGCAACAGTTATTTCTAGGTTCAAGGAAAAAGGCCTATCACCCATTACGAAATTATTTTAATAATGCTTGAGTCCAGGCATATTCTTCTAATAGAGCTTATAAAAGTTCTAAAAGTTATTGGGTGCACCGTGCACGGATTCCATAATGGGTAAGTAAACTAGCGCTATACTTATAAATATTATATGACAGATAGCACAAAAGGTCCAATGATCGTTTCAGGTGTGTACTTTATGAGTCTAGAGCCCACACACACGGCGTGGCGCAAATTTATTAAATCTTAAATTTTTGAATATTTTATTTACTATAACTAAAGTTTAATGATTTTTTTGTCCAGCTATAAAAAGCTAAATTATTTGGCAAAAAATTACAAAAATCACTTTTAATTCTCTAAGAATTGGGGGATTTTTATTCTACTACTAAATTTTGGCGTCAGTTTCAAAACTCAAAATCGCTACTAAAACGTTTTTTTAGCTGCGCTCGTGTTGACACTTAAGCACATTGCTACGACGTGTCTATAGACTGGACTACTAAGGCTGCGCTATTGGACTACTGTATCAGCCTAGTAACCCACTAATCACTGTCAATGTCATAAATTTATGCCCTAGACAAAGCCATAGTCTAGTGCTCAAAAAAGGAAAACGGGAAAATTGCTACTTTAAGAAAGTTACTTATATGGCACTTTAAAGTACCATAATTTGCCCACGACGGTTATTGTGCATTATTGCAATAACATATAGCAATAGCTTTTTGTTGCTACTAAAATCAGTTATATGTATCTTTTTGTAGCAAATGAAGAAGTATTTGAACTATAAACTATAAAATACTTAAAGAAAGCACAGTGCCTATAGTCTCCTTATTCAATTTTTTCTTATTTCTCCTTGTTTTAGGAACCCCTTCTTATTACATTTTTTCCTTATTTCAGTAATTTTTTGCTTACTCCTTATTTTGGTACTCAAAATTCTCCTATCTATCTAAAATATAATTATATTATTATGCAAAACAACAAAATTTGTTATTATGTACTTAAGTCAGTAACTAAATTAGTACATCCTTGCCAGCAAAGTACAAGACATCAATATGGAATCTAAGTTGTGTCACTTTGATTGTTATTCTGTTCAAGTTTTTTCTAACTTAAAAGCTAAAATATCTCACTAAATTTGCAAATAGGCATATATTTTTTATTTGAAGGCAGGTAAGGGACAATCCAAACTCTTTGACTCTTATCTTTTAATAATGAGTATTCTGATCCTTCTTATTTTACCTATGAATGCAAAGACACCTTTTTAAACATAGATAATACAAATTGGCCTTCTTAAAGTTGAAATCATGAGTATTTTTAGTCTATTTAACTAAAACTAAGTAAATTTATGTCCAACAAAAACCAAAAAGGCAATATTTGCTAAATAGTATCTATAAAATTTTATTAGCAATACTATATTATGTAATTAATAAAAAAAGTTTAAACATTATAACTAACTATAAAATACTTTTAATTGACCAAATATTCATTAAAGTTTCATTTTATTTTCTAAAATTATAATATTTTCTCTATTTCAGATGTAAATCATTATAAAGAAATCATCATACACGATAAATGATGTATGGCACTTTTATTTATTTATCATTGGTAACTGCATTAATATTTCAATGGAATCCTGCTCTTAGCTATCTGGATAATTACTATCCAATGCATAGTAAGAGATCTTATTCTAACCCAGGTAGGCAATTTTAAACTAAATTTAATCTAAATATGTTTCCATTGCTTTGACAGAGTGTTTTATTGCTTTTTAGATTTAACTTCTGATCTGGAAAATGTTACACTGGATGGTGGCTCTATCAAATTTGTTGGTTCAACAGAAGAGCATGTCTACCTTGGTGGGCTGTAAGTACACAAAATTTACTTCTGCATCAAATAGTATTGACAATTAAACCATATTTTTTAATAATTTTTGAAATCGTGTAGCAATGGAGTTTATCGAATTAGCTGGTCAGACACAGGCAGCGCGCCTCAGCTGGTGGCAGCGGTGGGATCTATTGCGCAACCAGTCACAGTGAAGTATTTGTATCTGCTCGGCGAGCCACCAACTTCTGCGTTTGTCTGTTCAACCACATCATTGAGAGATTCGCAAGTGACCATGAGTGGAACTTCTAGTGCCTGTCAATTGTTTAACATCACAGCTGAGTTGCCATGGCAACCAGTTCAGCTGTCTAACAGGCAAACTAATTCAGTAAGTTTATATAAAAATAACAGTGAAGATGTTTTTTAGAACGCTGCAAGCATTTTAAATCCCACAAATCCCACAGCTGCTGACGGGATTTTTGATGCCGAATTCGCCGCGCGATTTGCCACGAATCTCCCTAAGATTGAACGGTTCGCACGCTTTCGTTAGCAACTATCCGCAGGTGCAGGACACCCTGGATATCATTGAGCTGCGCTGGCCGCGGTTCGACCGTATCGGCTGGCTCACCGCCGATATCCTGTCTAGGCGGAATCGCGAGCCCTGGATTTCCCGGCTGGCTAGGCCGGTTGCCATGGCAACCCGCGACGAGAAGCTCTACGCCCTATTTACTGAAGAGGCATTCGAGGCTAGCAACTATTTTAGCAGCGTTAGCGGCGAAGCTTTTCGAACTTCGGCCGCTCTTCTAAAAGTGAGTTTTTAATTGAAAATGCAGAACTATGCAGATTGAGTCATCATAAATAAACCATAATTCATCCGCTATCTTCCAGTTGCCAAGATTCACCCGACTAGCTCGGATTTGTCTAAACGATCCGGGCAGCCAACCATCGAACAAAGACTTTCGAGTGATGACGTCATTCTTTAAGATGCGACTCATCTGTAGGAATGGCAGCGTCGACTACGACGTACTTGGTAAGCGCTGTTTTAATTTTCTTTTATAAAGAGTAGAAATTATTAGTATTTGGTTGCTATGTTGCGACTATATTGACTTCCTCTCTTGTTGCCCTCTTGTTTTGTTTAACTGATTCCCCCAGCCAAGCCGCATTTCACTAGGGTGGTCCTTAAGGCTTCGTGAAGGCAGCCCGGGTGGCCAAAATTGCCTTTCCGGATATATAAAATGATTAATTATACTTCTCTTCTACTAGTAGCAGTTAGGGAAATGGCCGATATGGGTTTGGTCTTTTTGTGTAGCTAGCTGCTCTGTCTGTCTGTACTGGGAGTCCCGTAGCCCAGTGAGTGGGATAATTTTAGGCCACTGCGGCCTCTTCTTGACTTTTTTATTATCCCCTTAAACCGGAGTGCAGTCCAAGTGCGGATATTGAAAAGCCAACCAAAAAAGGCTTGTTTGTGTTCTGCTGGGCTCTCTGTGATTTCTGCTTTCAGTGTGCCTGGGAACGCTTTAAGTGTATATTGATATCATAGCTTTAGATTCTTTCATAATATGATTACGTAATCGACGATTGATGATGCAACAGTTCCGTTCGTTTCGTTCATGTTCTTGTCAAACTGTCTTGTCTTGTCTTGAATGCCCCATGGTTACTTTTAAGCTGATTGTGCTTTTTTGTCGATCGTTGGATCTATTTGCAGTAGTTTTCCCACCAAGAAATACTTGATGAAATGCCTCGCTTTTCTTCTCTGTCTTTAGTCTTTTGCTTTTGCAGGTCATGCTGTCGCAGTTGGTTTGCCAGCCACCCCGCCTGACCTCAGGCCTTCCTCAGCTCCTCGCGCTTGTTGTTTCCATTATCCGTATTTTGGGATCTGGGTCAGGTATGGGGCTGGCGGTGAATGTTTCCTGTCGATCTCTGATGTTTTCAGATAGGATTTTTTGTTTGGGTGGCCTGGTGGCTCTGCGTTTATGGGACATGTGTCAGTGTTTTTGCTGCATTAGAAAACTGGCCCTGAATTTTAGGTAACCATTTTCCTGCCGAGGATCATTGGTTTTGTTTAGGATCTTTAACTGCTTGTCCACCCGGATGCATATCTATCTATCTATCTATCTATCTATCTATCTATCTATCTATCTATCTATCTATCTATCTATCTATCTATCTATCTATCTATCTATCTATCTATCTATGTATATATCTTCCATCTATCTATCTATTTATCTATCTATCTATCTATCTATCTATCTATCTATCTATCTATCTATCTATCTATCTATCTATCTATCTATCTATCTATCTATCTATCTATCTATCTATCTATATATCTTCCATCTATCTATCTATCTATCTATCTATCTATCTATCTATCTATGTATATATCTTCCATCTATCTATCTATCTATATATCTATCTATATATCTTCTATCTATCTATCTGTCTGAAGTAGTTGTAGCCTAGTGGCTAGGGCGCCTGCCTCATGACCGGAAGGTCGTGCGTTCGAGTCCTGGCCCTAGGAGACAATTTGTGCCCTTGAGCAAGGCACTAAAATCCCGCATTGCTCAGTCCACCCAGCTGAGATCGGGTACCAGTTTGAGCTGGGTAAATTTAGTGTGGGTGTTGCGGCCCCTCCAGCCCGTCAGGCTGAAAGCTGTACACAGCACTCGGATGCGCCGCGCAGCTAGCTGCGGCTGGGCCGTGGGCTGCACATCGAAAGGTCGGGCGTCTAAATTTATTGTTTATTATTTATTATTTATTTATCTATTTAACCATATATCTATATATCTGGAAATTGTAATTTGTAAATAATCACAGATAAATAATCGTAAATAATTTGGAAATTACAAATTGTAATTTGTAAATAATCGCAGTTTTAGCTGAAATATCAGTTTAATTAATGTTTTTGTTTTTATTACTGTTTGTTTACTCTGAAGTTACGTCTGGATCAAAACTTACCTATCCATCTAATAAATAAATTAATAATTGGAACTGACTAAAAGTACTAACTATCTGATTAATCCTATTCACAAATCCTTTTTTCAAAAAACAAATATTAATTTATCAGTAAACACTTATTTAGTTCTATTGCATGCACCAAAATCGTACTCCTCATTAGCAGCCAAAGTGTATCGCATAATCCCAAATCAAGCCTAACTGACTGGCATGCATGACATGTTTCTACATGACTACATGTTGATTCAAGCCTGATCCTCGGCCTGGAAGGGAGCCTCATATTCCTCACTAGAAAGATTTTACAACATGAACTGAACGTCCCTGGGCTACGCAGATTGCACTAGCCCTGGAGATGGACTGTAATAATTAAGAGATGAAGCCGGAACACCCGATAGCAACTGAAGAGCCTGGGCGCTGTGCCGCCCCCCCATCTGTCTGATTGCGCCCGGCTGATAAGGCGGTGGGCCCTGCGGCGCGATGCTTTTTTGCCCTTCCTAAGCTTGGCTTTTTGAAATTGCCTTTGATCTGGTCTGGCTGATTCGATGGAATTTTATTTTGCAGTTTCGGCTTCTTTATGTCCGGGATGCTGATCTGCTGATTCGTTTTGATAGTGCGTTTATTCCTACATGTATAGGTAATTAACGTCGCGGGTTCGAATCTTCGAACATTATCGAATGGAAATATGCGTCGCAATGTTTACAAATTGTACATCTACGCATGTACATCTGGTTTGGGCGTGTTTTGATTGGTTGTGCGGGCAGTACACCTAGATAATTCTTGATCGTTTATAAATTTCAAATTATGACCGTAGTAATAGCTCTCCTTTGCCGAAATTGAACTCTGCTGTGTTGACCTCTCCGCCTCCTCTAATCTAAGTGTCATTTTTTTATTGTCTTTTAATTAGAATAAAACGCTGACAGAGGCTTATGTGACCCTCACTCAATGGCTAAATAAACATCTTTAACTGTAGCTTGGCGCCTTCTTCTCTGGCTAAAAACGCAGCTGACTTTCTACCTGCTGGGATTGTGTCTATTTTCTTTTTATTTGCTCTGTAAGCGTCTCAGACAATGTGTGTGCCCGCCTATCCTTGCGGCTCTGTCTGTCAATTGGAGATTTATTTCTTGCTGACTCACTGTTCATTTCTTTGTGCCTAACATTTTGCGTCGCAAAGTATTTCGATCTGTCTGTATGCCCTTTTAATCCTGTTTGTCTATCTGTCTGTACACGTAAGTGTCCCAGTCTTTCTGTCTGCCTGTCTGCCTGCCTGTCTGTCTGTCTGTCTGTCTGTTTGTCTGTCTGCCTAGCTGTCTTTCTGTCTTTCTATCTGTCTGTCTGCCTGTCTGTCTGTCTGTCTGTCTGTCTGTCTGTCTGTCTGTCTGTCTCTGTCTGTCTGACTGCCTGCCTGTCTGTCTGTCTGTCTGTCTGTCTGTCTGTCTGTCTGACTGCCTGTCTGTCTGTCTGTCTGTCTCTGTCTGTCTGTCTGTCTGTCTGTGTCTGACTGCCTGTCTGTCTGTCTGTCTGTCTGTCTGTCTGTCTGTCTCTGTCTGTCTGTCTGGCTGTCTTTCTGTCTTTCTGTCTGTCTGTCTGCCTGTCTGTCAGACTGTCTGTCTGTCTGTCTGTAAAGTGTAGCTGGCTGTCTGCTTGTCCTTATTTGTCTGTCTTCTGTCTATCTAACTGTCTTCGTCTCCGTCTACATTTTTGCACAACACATTTTATTCTGCTGACCGTCTGTCTTTCTTACTTACTTTCTGTTATTTTTGAGTTTTTTTTATTTTCGTGTCTGATAGCTTTTTCTTCGCCTGTCAGTTTGCCTGTCTCTCAGCCCTGAAGCTCATTATATTTCTGCTATTTATAGATGCTATTTTCCCTATCAGCATTTCATGCAAAGATCCCTAATCTACGCAGGGGGCTCACAGGCGCTCATTGGCACTTGATGCCATAGGAAAATCAGCTATCCGATCTTTCTCGGCGTTGCAGCACCTTTTTTATCCCCTGATGAATGTCCCCCCTGGTGCTAAGGCTGGCTAGTCTATCCGATTCGCCTCACAGCCTCTCTGGGGCCTCATCTGTCTATTTCAACGCTTCCAGAATCCCTGTTCCGCTATCCATATGCCTGCGGCTTGCTTTTTCACCTCTTGGCTTGCCTCTCCTGCCTAAGCTGCTACCGTGTCAGCTGACTTAGGGGATTTCCAGCTGCCTTCTTTCCCTTAGTGCTGGCTCTCTGACTAACTGAATATCCCAGCTTACCCGGTCACTCTCATTCCCCCTATGCATCAGCAACGCACCGGCCTTGTCTGCAAGCTTGATTCTGGACCCCATCTTTTTAGCGTGTACTTTTATAGCGGCCGGGCTGGGGTCCCGCTGTATCAGTCTGCTTTCTTTGCCGCTGGTTTTTACACTTCTTGATGCCGAATTTTTGCTGCGTTTGCTGGAACCAATTTCTCATGTCTGTATTTAGCTTATCTTTAGGGGAAATACTAGTTGTTATGAGAATTATTTTCCTTATTTCCTATTTACGATTACCTAATTTAAAATCAGTATAATTTACCCGGAAATTTTACCTTTTAAGAATCGGTTTCTTAATTTTAAATATCCCATATAGAATCATTGAAATCCCAAATACTTCAATATAAGTCGAATAGAATCATTCACTTATCCTCTTTGCTATATATAACCCAAATGGGAATCATTTATCCTCGTTGAAATATTTCTCATAGCTAAAATGTATCTGAGCTATCTGTAATTTCTCAACCAGAATGATTTATCCCTATTGAATATCCCTATTAGAATCATTTATCCCATTCGAATTATACTATTAGAAACGTTTTCCCTTTTAAACTATCTCTATCAGAATCATTTATCCCTTTCAATTTATTAATCTCAATCTCATCTCTTAGTAAAGGTCCAAATAATCCCACACCGAAATCCCCAATCCCGAGCAGAGCTATCCACGCCGGTCTCCCAATCGGATCCGGGCGCTTTCTACGGCGTTTTCTCCCTGCAGAATTCGCCCGGCCGGCTGTTTGGGCAGCGCGCCCTGTGCCGCTTCAGCCTGACGGACGCCGAGTCGCTCATCGCCAGCTCCGACTTCATCCAGCTGGAGCAGGCGGCCGGCCTGTCCTACACGGCCAGGCGGCTGTCACGGACGGACTTCGCCGGGCTGTGCGGACGGCCGCGGCCAACCCGATGCGAGTGGACGCCGGAGGAGGCCCGGCAGCTGCGGCTGAGCAACCTCAAGGTGGAGCGGACCGCCCCGCTGATGGCTCGGCCAC